>CATIWF010038152.1:0-34507 GCA_949630135.1 Balakata baccata | reverse complement strand
ATGAACTCAACGACGATGTCCTTCTCGGGCTGGATCTGGAGCATCTACATGACCAAGCACATAGAGGGAGTGGATTTGCGGTTGCCACCGTAGGCTCCACCGAGATGATCGAGCTCCATAGCTTTGTCGACGAGCGTCTCTCTGCTGTTAACCCAAAGCATTGCTCCTTCCAGTAGGTCTTCTGGTAAATCCATTATTCAAATTTGAGATTTAGCAACCAATGACCAGTGGGAGCATAAATTGAGATTGCGAGATTCAAAATCCATGCCAGTAGTAAGAATTCAGAGAAGATAAAGAAACTTTGTGATAGACAGATGAGAGATTAAAGAATAGATTAGATATTACTGTAATAACTATTCTTAAATAATTATTATTATTTCATGATTTTATTCATATATTTAGATTAACTATTATTAAATAAATTTATAATTTAATATGGTATCTATTAATAAGTATGAGCGAATAGTGATAGGTGATAAAGGAAGAAAAGTTAATTAAAAAAACAAAATATTTCACTTAGACAAAGGAAACAAATATCATTCTCACCAACTCTTGCATGCCCTGTAATCAAGGAATTAATATAGTATACACTATACTGCTTGTATCTTGCTATTTCAATTCACCTTTCTCCTGTGTATATATATGTCTTGTATTTGAGCAAAACACATCAAAGATAATAAAACAAAATAGAGTACTTAAGTTCATAAGAGTTTTTCAATAGGTGGGTAGTGGCGGTGGATGAGTGGAAGTGGTAAGAAGTGGATGATGGTACGAAACGATATTTTCCGAGTTGTAGAATAATTATTCTTTATTTTACTATGGAATGTATATTCACAAAATTGAAAAATAGCAAATCTATAGAATAACTATTCTTTGATTAAATTTGAACAAAAAAATAAAATAGTTATTCCACATTGAATAGCTATTATATTTCTTATTTATTTGGTGAACCAAACCTGTGTTTAGCGTTTGAGGCTAATAACTATTACACAAATGAAGGTATCAAAAAATTCTCCGATATGAAAATTAAAAAATAAGCACAAAAACTGGCATTCAAATTTAAAATTTAACCTTAATTTCAAAAATATATGTATATTTTTTTTATTTCCAGAGTTGTGATTTTATATAGTATGAAATACAATACAACAAATCCCAACTCCATGGAATGTGACGAAGCACTATATTAATTACACAATACTATCCCTAATCCTTTGGATGACCAGCTTGGCAAATGGCAAGTTCTAAAAAATATACTTGAAATTTCATAGATATTCTTAGGTAGACTGTGTATATTATGTTAATTATAGAGTAATTCAATAATTAAATGATATTTATATATGTTGCATTTATTTCAACCAATAAAAATAAAGTAATTAAATGTATATAAAAGAACGATTGACTTAGTTTATAGATGACATGATAGACAAGAATTTCTTAGTATTCCAATATAATGTTTTATTAGCAGCATTAATCACACATTAACTTATCCAACATATTATACAATATTAGTTAATTTACCGAGCTCATTTTTTTTTTTAAAATTTCTGTTAGTCCAAATAGGATAGCATTAAATTACAACTTATAAACTGCAACCTATAAATTAGAATATATTTGATTCAGAATATATTTCTAAAAACAACAACCCATTAACTCTTCACCTATATTTCTATTAATTATATTGACTAAAAGTTAAAAAATTAAACAATAACCAATTAAATACTTAAAAAATTTTGGGAATGACTTTATGATTCTATTATTGAATAAAAACAATCTTTTATATTGGTTTATACATTGTTTTCTTTTCTTTTTTTTTTTAAATTGATGCATTGCTTTCTAAAATTAAAAATTGAAATCATTTCTATATTAACATATTGTTTTGTTCATTTTTTATTTATTAAGAAATAAAAATAATAATGAAATTCCACTTGCATATTTATTATAATTATATAATATGCGTACAAAAAATCAGTCCATAGTTTTGTATTTTTACATTTTTAAATATTTTTTTTTTGTGCAAAATAAAGTATATGTTTTACAATATCAATAAATTTAAATATATATCTCTAACAGCGTAAAAAAAGTTAATATGACATAATTTCTCTATCATTCATGTCATTAGATATATTTCTCCTTCCATCTCACCATCCCCTTTTCTCTCTCTTATTTCTCTCTCATCTTCTATTTCCATCTTCCATCTTCTTCTTAAAAACCATTTTCTTCCTTTTTTTTTTCTTCTTAAAAATCATCTTCATCTTCTCAAAAATCATCTTTTACATAGAATAAAATAAACCCGCCAAAATTGTTCCATAGTAATGGAACCCTAACACAAGGAATTGAATTCTCATATTTAAGAACATGAATTCAATTAAACCTATATCCCATCTCAGCAACATGGATCTCCTCCCTGAATTTCCAATCTCAATTTCTATACTATACACATCAAGGAAAGAATTTCTTCAAATGTATTGACTAAATTTTAAAAAATTTTGAAGGAAAAATTATCAAAAAATCATCACATATAGGTAGAGCAATGTATATTACAACACCATTGATTAAACCCAAATCACATCTCAGCACCATTGATTTCGACTCAAACACTGCTTATTGGAGTTCCAACAATGTATACTATAGCAGAGCCAGACAGATCGATGAGTATAGCTTTTGCTCCACCATGCAAGAAATTCCCAAAATTTTTAACAAAAATAAATTCAAAATGTAAAAAAAAAAAATATTAAGCGTTCAAACAGAAGAGGCTTTCCTCCAAGTCCAATGGTGGATTGATTATTCTTATCTTCCTGTTCTCATTTCTCCAAATATCTCTTCACCCTCTTCAAATCTACTTCCAAATTTCTTGGACTTTCCAAAACAAGAAAAAAAAATTTCTAAATTTGCAATCGAAAATTATTATCCCAGTATCAAAATAGCATGGCTTCTGGATCGAGACTTCCAGGGAGAGAACAAGGTCGGACCAAAATCCACCGATGAAGTACTTGGTGAAATTGGCGTGGTAGTATTCAGGGTACGCCAATTTAAAACGAAGAAGAACTATGGAAATGGATAATGAGAGAGGAAGATGAGAAAGAAAGTTAACATGGTGAGGTGTAGGAGAGAAATATATTTAGTAACTTATATGAGAGATAAATGGTGCTACATTATAATTTTTTAATGATATTAGAGATATATACTTAAGTTACTTTTGTATAAAAAAATAACACATTTAAAAATGCATGCCGGGTTTTTATTTTTACTTTTTCCTAATATATTTATTTTAAAATGTAATTTGTAAATCAACAATGAAATAATATAAATTTTTTAAATAAAATACAAAAAGATCCTTGAATTATTTGAAATTTAATTTTATATGCAATCTATTAATTTAAGATAATTATATTTTTAATTTTGTCATTATTGAAAAATAAATTTATATGCTTAAAATTATGTTTTTTAATAATATTTTTTAACATTAATTAAATTATCTTGAAGAATTAAAAAATGATTATAATTTATCTTTAGTTAGATTTAATTTCCACAATAATGAAATATTCATTCCTTAGGGAAAGAAGGAAACGAGTGATTTCCATTAAATGAGAAAATCTCATTCCCATTATATATATTTTTAAACCAAATATTAACAATAACAATAATCTATTTCCCTTAATTTATTTTGGATTTAGACCCAATTCGATGTTTAGATTATTGGTTTAAAAAAAGCAACTTTATAAATAAGTTAAACAAATATTAAAAAAAAGTTTTAAAAAGAGAACCAGCTGTATTAAAGGAACAGAAACAATTTTTTATATGTAGCTTTTGCCGTAATTGGTCAAAAATCTCATGGGAAGAATGGCCATATAATTGTGTTATTAATTAATTTTATTAAATTATTCTTGATAAAAATATGTTTGTTGATTTATATGTTGATTGTGTAGACGTTTTTGGAGTTGTTGCTTATATATATATATTATACTTCATTCAATTTTTGAAGGCAAAGTGGATTTGACAAAAACAATAAATCATTATTACTAATGCAAATAATTATTACTAATTTCAAAAAAGAACAAAGTGAAATGATCAAATTATTTGGCTCATATGCTTTCCGGTGGCAAACGTGCTTCCAATATGCAAACCATTAAAAATAAATAAGTACATAAATATACACGGATGAGAATTGGAACTCAAATAATTTTCAAAGTCTTGTTATGTAGCATACGGCCCGATAAATCATTTAAATATGTTCGTAAGGTATTTTTCTCCTTAGTACAAAAAAGAGACATTAACTGTCCATTTGGTACACAGAATTGTTTAATTAAGTTATAGAATTAATTTCTAATTATATATTTGGTTCAATAAATTATATATGGCTTAGTAATTGTAAGAGCTTATTAAACCCATATGATAAGATTTAACTAATACCCACCTCCTTACTGTCTTTATTAATCCCCACAATTATAAAATAAAAATTTTAAACTAACCTTATTATTTTATCTTATTTTTAAAATAGTTTTAGTTTTAGATTTCAACTACTTATATAGGATAATGGATATTTAAGTAATTTATTTCACCAATTTATCATATTACATAAATGTAATATTACAAATTTGAATTAGTTGATACTATGATTAAAATATTTTTACCAAACAATAGTTAACTTAACTATTTCTATGGCTTAATAAAACCGAGTACTAATACTAATCCTATGTGTTAAGTAGTCCGCGAAAACTATTATTCAAACCTAATATGGACCCATAGAAAAATTAATTTTACATATTCAATTAGTATAATTTAAATATTCTAGAAAGATAAGTAAATCATATGAAACAATTTACTACAAATTTTCAATTTCGTATCTATATACAACAATTTAATATCCATTTATAAAGGGTAATGAAAAAAATAAACAAATCTTTTTAAAATAAACCATATCTCAAACATAAAAATTTATTTAAAATTTAAAATTTTATTATTTTAACAAGAGACTAAAAAATATAATAAAAAAGCTCTGAGGAGATGCCAATCATATGTTACTATGTGATTTTTTTGAAATTTAGTTGAATTTACTCTAATTATTCCATTTTTAAAAATACATTATGAAATCTGTCAGATTTAGTTCCATTAACTAAAAAAATCTTCCATTACTATTGAATAAAATATTATGTCGATCAACTAGAAACTTGTCAAAATTAACTTTAGAATACCAAAAATATATTTATTTAATTTTTTTTTGATAAATTTGATATTTTGTTAAATTAAAAAATAAAGGCATATTTGATATTTTGGTATTAAAGTTGTTGGCATTAAAAAAAATTAGTATTTTTAAAGACAAAAAAAAAAGAACAAATTTATCATTTTATTCATTTATAACGGTAAAAATAAACAAAAAAAAATTATAGAGACTTCATAATATATTTTTAAAAATAAGAAAACTAACTAGTATATTATGCTCTGATAATTTACCCAAAGATTTTTGTGTAAAATACATAATTCAGAAACTTTCAACTTTCAAGAAAACCAACAGTCAAACTTATCAAATTGGTTATCCATATATAAATGATTCATGTATAATGTGACAAAGCCACATTGTGAAGTAAAGAGATATAAGTGAAAAAAATGAATAAATTGGCTTAAAAAAGATGATTGCATACAACCATGTTATTATAAATATAAATATATTTCTTTTATTTTATTTTATGTGATTCAATACTTTTTATAATTATAGAAATTAATATCGTTTTTACAATATGTCAAAAATACAAAAATAAAAATATCTATAATATAATATTATATTAAGAATATTGGTCACTTATAGAATACGTCCACTTTTTCCTAGTTTAAAAAAACAAATGTTAATTAATGGCTATTTTGAGGAGTATTTTTATTTGTGAGAATTAGAAGAAAGTCTCAAATTTGAATCATTTCGTTACCATTCATTAATATTGATGAAAAATGAGAAATGACAATTATATTCAATAACGGAGTCAGACCTTTTAAGTTAGAAGAGACGGAAAGTTAGAAGTCTAAGTAAGAATGGGCAAAAAACAAGAAATCTAAGTTCATGCTAATATTCTTTATGGTGAACAAATCTTTAAAAAATGTTATAAATTTACATACTATTATATACATTTTAAAAAGTTAAAAGAGAGTTAAAGCTCTCATCAAATAAATGTAATTCTGCCACTAATGATATTATGAAATTGTTTGGTAATACCATATTATAATATAGTTTGATATTAATAATCTCTATTCGGTAAAGTAATTTATTTAAAAAAAAACTAGATTATAATCTTCTAAATAAAAAGCTTGTAGAAATAGCATTTAAAAAAAATAGTAGATTATAATTTTTCTTTCCTTTATACTCTTTTTATTATCAAATGACATGTTATAATATAATTATTAAATTATATATAATAAAATTATTAAATTATCTAATAATAATAATAAAAAAAATGTGGATATATTTATTATATTAGAATAATATATTTAATATAATTTTTATAATATATAATATGCATATATATTATATAATTTATTTGTATTATGTATTTAAATATATTTTATATATTATTTGGGTTAATATAAATATATTTCTATGAATATTTTTTTTATTGAATTAGCTAAATTATCAATTATTAAATTTTTAATTACTAAATTATCAGTTACTAACTAAATTATGAGCTTGAAATTATATTACTGACAATACAACTAAGTTATGAACATGAAATTATATTATCAATTAGTATAATCAGCTAATTTTATTAAATATAACCTCTATAGTTCACGTCACTTTAGCCTCCTAATGAAGAAAAAAAAAGAAAAAGAGAAGTAGCTGTATTAAAGGAAGGGAAACAAAATTTGGAAAAAGAGAAGCAGCTGTATTAAAGGAGCAGAAACAATTTTGATGAGTAGTTTTTGCCGTATTGGGTCAAAAATCCCATGGCAGGAATGGGTATATAACGGAAGCACCGATGCCTTCGTAGAAAACCACCAAAATTAACACTCTTCCTTCCCTTCGTCATAATTAATTGCAAACAAGCTCAACAACTTCCCTTCCTACACGTCCTCTCTTCATTTGCTCTCACTTTCTTCATTTTTTCCTTCTTTTTTTTGTCATTTTTCAATATTAATATTCATATAAGTTACTATAAATTACATAGCTTTCCTCTCCCCCCTCCCTCTTTTCCTTTCTTGTTTCATGGGCTCGCACAGGAACCTTAAATCAATATATATTTAGTTCTTGAAGTTTTCGAGAAATTTGCAGGTTCTGTTTCTTGCTCCTCAATTTCTATTTTTGTGCTTCATTTTTTTCTGTTTTTAATTTCTTGAGCTCTTTTTCCTTTCGGGTAGTGTCGGATTGGATGTTGCTTTCTTTTATTAGTTCCATTGTTTCGACGATTTAAATCTTGAATCTTTTGATCTGGGTTTTGTTTCTTTTTGCATTTAAGACGATCGCTGTTTATATTAGGGAGGTTGAGATTGTCTTTTTTATTTATTTTTATGTTGCAATTTAGATACGCATTTTGGGATCTAATAATGAAAGTATTTTGCCATTATAGAGAAGGTAATTAATTTGTGTCCTTGTCAATGGTTTCCTTTGGAAATTGAACAAGTATTAGCTCACTGATGATGAAGATTTAATTAATTGATTTTCTTTGATTAATTTATTGGTCGTTGGTCGATTTCTTTGATGTTTATTATGTCCCTTGTGATAGTATTTTTTTAAAATAAAAGCATACTCTCTTTCTCTCTCCCCATTTTTCCCAATGTTTTTTTTTTTTGCCAATATTTTAATTTATTCCTTTTTGTCCGTATTTCGATCAAATATAGTTTTTGATGTTCACGCAATCTCCAATACTTTTTTTCATTGATAATTAGCAGATACTACTGTGATTCTGATATATTATTATTATTATTTTGTTGGTTGTTGATTCAACAGCTATAGCTACAATGCAGATTTTGGAATTGGTTTGATCAAAGCATCATCATCAGCAAAAGAGAATATTGCTGAATTATCGATCTGGGCTATGTTATTGTTGAGATTATGAGTGAATGAATGATGAATTTGGGTATTTAAGGTTTTCAGATTCTTATCCATGATAAGGTGTGGCAATGGGGTCCTTAAACATGGAGAAGAAATGGGTTTTCCCTTTAGTTATAAGCTCTCTAATATGCGTGCTCCTCTTGGCAACTTCATTCAACATGGGTCTGATTTCTTCATTGCATACTATCAATCAAATCTTCAACATTTTTCCATCTCGAAACCAATCAATGGAAGGTTATGCTGAAATGAAGGTTTCACAATCTGCTGCTACTCAGTCTCCTGGAATTCCTCGATTTGCATACTTGATTTCAGGGTCTAAAGGTGATCTGGAGAAGCTTTGGAGGACTCTTCATGCTCTTTACCATCCGGGGAATCAATATGTTGTTCATTTGGACCTTGAGTCTCCGGCAGATGAAAGAATGGAGCTCGCTTCTCGAGTGGAAAAACATCCACTGTTCTCTGCTGTTGGCAATGTTTACATGATTACAAAAGCTAATATGGTAACCTATAGAGGACCTACTATGGTTGCCAATACACTTCACGCTTGTGCAGTTCTTCTCAAAAGGAGTAAAGATTGGGATTGGTTTATTAATCTCAGTGCTTCTGATTATCCTCTTATAACTCAAGATGGTTAGTCTTTGACAATTAAATTTTTATGCATCTTTATGTTAGTTTATCAATTCAAAGGTTGGGATTGACTGGCTTGTGATGTGCAGATCTTATTCATACATTTTCTACAATAAACCGAAATCTCAACTTTATTGAGCACACAAGTCAGTTGGGTTGGAAGGAGTAAGAGCTCTCTCTCTCTCTCTCTCTCAAACACTCAGTGCGTATCCATTTTCTGTGAATTATGACTTGTCTGGTTGTGTTATTTAGGGATAAGCGGGCAATGCCTTTGATTGTAGACCCTGGTCTTTACTCAACAACAAAGACAGATATATTCTGGGCCACACCACGCAGAGCTTTACCAACTGCGTTCAAATTGTTTACTGGTTAGTATCATAATTCATCCATTATCTTTGATGCCTTCTAATTTTGTTGTCCACTGATGTATGTTTTAGCATTGACATAAACAAGACAACTTCAAATCTGCTTTCTTTATAATTAAATGTTAGGAGTATTTAATAGATTTTCCTTCAGTCTGTACTCTATAGGCATTTACAATTCTCAGGGTTTAAAGTGGCAGATAAAATTTTATCTGGTTTTTCCGTTTTTGTTTAAAATATAGAAACTTTCGGTAAATGTTCATATCATACATACCTAATTGATCTTTATACAGTAAAATTTCACGTAAGTTCTTAACAGCAGGTGATGTGATAGAATTAGCAGGGAAATTTTTCATTAGCATTAGGCTATTAGCTTAATCTGCTTATTTAGGAGCACACACTTCTGTATCTCTAGCTGTGTTTTGCTTGCTATTAGGCTATTTTTGATGTTTTCTCTGTAATATCTAGTTTTTATTAGACTGTATAGTATAGCTTTAGCTTGGGAGCATGATATTACATGCTCGCTTCAGCAAAGAAACAGTACCATTTAAATTTAGCTCTGTAGTGGAATCTATAAAATGCAGAAGAGGATTTTGCTGGTATTTCTCCAGTTAAAGAAATGTGGATTTTGCATATGGTTAGATAATGATTCCAGTTATTGTATTATAGTTCTCAATCACTTAAATGTGTTAATTGGTACCCGTTGTTCTGCAGGTTCGGCATGGATGGTTCTTACACGTTCTTTTGTAGAATACTTAATTTGGGGCTGGGATAATCTACCAAGAATCTTGCTCATGTATTACACAAACTTCGTCTCCTCTCCCGAGGGCTATTTTCACACGGTGATATGCAATGTGCCAGAATTTGCTCAGACAGTTGTGAATCATGATCTGCACTACATTTCATGGGACAATCCCCCAAGACAGCATCCGCACACCTTGAACATTAACGACACACAGAAAATGATCAATAGTGGTGCTGCATTCGCTAGGAAATTCAAGCAGGATGACCCTGCCTTGGATAAAATCGATAAGGATCTACTGGGACGGATTAAAGGAGGCTTCACTCCCGGGGGATGGTGTGCTGATAGTCCACAATGCTCTAGGATTTACCTGAATAACATTAGACCAGGTCCAGGAGCTGGCAGATTTAAGCAACTCATAGCTAGACTAGCTATGTCGTCCAAACAAAATCAGTGTAAATAGAATTCATAGTGGCAGATGGAAGAGGAGAAGGATTCGAGTCGCGACTGTCCTAGCCAGAAGCACTGCATTAGAAGATTTACAGCCATAAAACAGCTGAGTCTTGTTGCAGAGTTTACAATCTTAGCATAGCACAATTACCTTTCTGATTATAGTTACCAGGATCTTAGAAGTATTGAACTTTACTTCCACATTATTTTCCAGCTGATTACTGTTTACACCACGTGTATTTTCCATTATAAAGAATTTTCCTTCTGGTAATAATTACAAATCATTTTCTTGGTTCCCTGTTATTTGATGGATTTGGATGTGCAAATCATCTCCTCTAGGTCCTGGAAAACGTAAGCAAGTAATTGGTTACAATGGAGAAAAGATACTCTGCTTAGAAAAACAGTTTGTAAAAGGAAAAAAAAAAAGAATGAAATATCATGAAAGATGATTAAGTATAAATTTGCAATCTAAACTTGTTATTGAAATTCTTTAACACGAAATTAATATTTATTCAAAATAAATTTATGGACAATATTATATATGAAATGAAATAATTAAAAATTAATATATATATATATATATTTATGTAAAATTTAAATAAACGGGTACCAATAAATTTATGGTAAATTAGTTGTTCATAATATTACATACATACTATATAAAATTAGAAATGGAAAATATTTTATAAAATGGTAATACATAACTTTTTTTTTTTTAACAATTTGTATGAAAAATAATGTATTTTCACTTTTTATATGAAAATAATTTCATTCTTTATTTTTTAACTTTTAAATATACATACTTTCAATTTTATATCAAATATAGTTTCATATTAGTTTAGAAATGATGTGACACTTCAAACCAATTTTTTTTTTGTCAACATGTATTAATATTGTATATATGATATATAGTTTGTAATATATAATTGATTTTTTGAAAATCGATCATTCGTTTGATTTTTGAACAAAGAAAAACTAATGAATTAATTCTCTTTCTTTTATTAGTTCAAATTTTATTTATTGTTTCACAATAAGTTTGGATTAAAAAAGTTATCATTCTAACCAATGAATTAGAGATTTATTTACATGTTTATGCAAAAGAAAAATAATAACAAAAACTGAACAAAATGAAAATAATATGAGTGAGGAGGAAGGTGAATTTGTTGAAAAATAATTATATATTTATTTTTATATTTCTAATATTTTACTATGAATTTTTTTATTAAATATCTATAAGAAAATAAATAACAGAGTCAATTCGATTGAAATTATTAAATTATAAAAAATGTTTAAAAATACTATTAATCCTTAAGTAAAGGTATAATGAAACGAAGGGTAGGCATTTTTTACAGGTGTCTTATCCATTCTTTTTATATTTATGTTGACTTGCAATTTTTCAGGTTCAAATAAAAAAAACAAAAAGAGGAATTTCACAAAACATCTGTTTTTATTTTTTATTTTCAAAAATAGAAATAAAAATATTTTTTTTCATTTTTTTACTGAAAAATTTTTCAATTTCACCTAATAATTGTTCATAATCCCTAACCTTTATTATGTTATTATGCCTAAACAAAAATAGAGAGAAATTGGGGTGGAGAGGAGACGTAGTCTACAAATTCATCAACTGCCGCTCCATTTTTGTTTGAAAATTGTCATTTGCTGCTAGATCAGAGTGAAGAGAGAGAGAAAACAGTCTGAAGTTTCTTAGTCCAATGAGATTCACACACCGTTGCTGGAGTCAGAAGTTAAAGGATCTTGGCGTCGTTGATTTGAGAAGAACTTCAGTGCAGGTGGCTTTACTGTTGACCAAGGTCAGATCTAAAAAATAAGTTCCCGTCGTTGAATTTCTCAATCTCGGTCAATCAAGTGAAGTAAGACTTGGAAGCTTAGCAATGGAAGGAATATCGTTTTCAATCGATAAAGACCATAAGGAAGTCAGAATCCAACAGTAGCAGTGATATCATGTTGAAGGATCTTCTTATGTGTTCATTCAAGATAGTCTATACGCTGCTAAGCTATCTAAATAACAAAGAAAAAAAAAGACAAACATGAAGTGTATACTAAAGTATTCTAAATTTTATAATCTTTGTTCACAACTATTTTAGGCTAAGGTATCCCCAAGATATACTCAAGATATACCGAACTTTATAGTTTTTATTCACAACTGTTTTAGATAGATGTGTCAAAATAGGTCATGACACGTGAAACATGTAAAATTGGCGGGTTAGTGTTGAGGTTATACAAGTTCGTGTTATAAATGAATCGACCTGTTTATGACATGGTTCAAATCATGTCGTGTCATGAGTCGACAAACGAACCCGTTACAATTTGTTTAATTTTTTCATGTCGTGTCGTGTCAATCCAACCCAACCCGTTTATAACATGTGTAAATTTACTGAAATATCAAGATTAATAGTCATTTTACAAAAAATAATATATAAATATAATTTTTGTATCATATTAGTCGTGTTATATTATATTAAATGACCCAAAAAGACATAATCGTATCGTTTGGTGTCAAATAATCCAAAAAGTATAATCATATCATGTCGTATCAAATGACCCAAAAAAATATAATCGTGTTATGTTCGTGTCAGATTTTATGATCCAAATACGACTCGAAAGTTAAACGTGTTACATGTGTCGTGTTCATGTGACTCGTTTAATATTCGTATTGTGTTCGTATCAACCCGATTAATAAATGAGTCATGTTCGTATTGACTCTACTCGTGTTACCCAAGTGGATGAATACGATACGAATACGACCCGTCAATCCTTTTTTTGACACCCCTAGTTTTAGGCCTAAGGTATCCATAAATGTTACTCAAAAGTAGATATTTCAAAAATTTTATTTTAATTGAAATATGTTATTACACTTTACACGATATACAAACACAATTTGTATATTAATTTTGAATATTTATCTATAACGGTTACAAATTATATTTTGTAATATTTATGGATAATATCCATTTTTCAAAATAATCCCATGATTTTTAAAACAAAATGAAAAATAAAAATGTTAAAACAAACATTTCAGAACCAAGTTCACTAATTATACAAATTAAGTAAAGAAACTAAAAACTTGAGTTGTTTTGATGAGACTCTTTCCTTAGTTAAAGATGTATGATCACTAAATATTTTTTTCCTCTATTTTTCTTTTCCGGAATAAGAGAAATTTTTCTTTTTTTCTTTTTCTCTCTTCTTTTTCTTTCTCTCACACCTTTGCTTCCCACGTTTTTATTATTTTTATTTCTTTACATACTTTATCTTTTAGATAAGCTAGAGTAAGCAAGAGATAAAATTGTATTAATTACAATAATGTAAGGTAGTGGCTAAATACATTAATGGTATAATGTAAGTGACAAATACACATTAATAGTATAATGCAAAATGTATTATTTTTATTGGTAAGAGTGGCAAAATGCATTAATGATTTAATACAAAATGACACATAAATGAATAATGATGGTGAAAGAACTAATACCACATTAATTATAGCAATTACTTTAATATCCAATGTGGTTAATTTAATTAACAAATTAATTATATTATAATAATTTTAATTAACACTTTAATTAAAATTATATAAGAGAAGTAGATAAAATTAATCAATATTAATTTTAACTCAAATAATATAAGTGATCATTTCTAATTTAATAATCATATTTCTCCAAATTTGGAATTTATTTTGTCATAATCAAAATTTTAACTCCATTAGAATTTTGCTCTGATGTTGTAGGGTAACGAGTCCTACTATTGGTAATCTCATGCCTCACTACATGACTAACTATGGTGACTACGAGCTCGATTACCAAGCGTGGATAGTCTAGTACAAGACAAAAGCACTTTCACAACCACCCATGAAAGAACAGTCTCAACACCTCAAGTCAAAAGATTTCGAAACAAAAAAAGGCTTATATATTATGATCAAAATAATAACTTTTAACTTCAAGCACTACATATACAGTTATTATCAGGCGTCACTGTTAAGTACTCTTAACTCTTTAAGAACCCATCGGTTTATCTAGATATCATTATATCATCAAAAATAATATTCTTTCTCAAAATAAACCATGTGATAACCTAGAGGTTCAATGAATACTCAATTTAGTATCATTTTCTAGTTATGAACATTTTTAAGATTATGTTTTACCAGAAATATTTATCTCATTATTATCAACAACTTAATAATAAATTCTCTGTAAATAATCAAATGACAATATATTTTATAGTATAAAAAACTACTGTATTCATAATATTATAAACAATTTAAATATTTTATTTATTATAAATGTAAAATATACATTCTATTATGGTACATTATTTAATATATAAAAAAAAACGAATGCATTAAGCATATATAAGATACCCAACCTAGCTCTGAATGCAGATCCTTGATTTTGGTGAACCATTGGACAACAATGCCCTCCATACAAATATGGCCTAGTGGTATTTTCTGCTTCTCCGAAGTTCAATGCACATGAAAGTAAGTCTCTGCTCGGGTTAGCCAGCCCCTTGGGTCAGTCCCAATGAACGATGGCAGCTTCACGTTCTTTGCCATATGAGAAAAATCGGCTGCTGGCATTGTTTTTGTAAACTCAAATGGAGGATAACCATCGAGGTGTATGGGTTGTTGCTGGTAGGACTGAGCAGTGATGTCAGGTGATTCTACTGAAGGGTCATGAGTTCCTCTCTCTTCCTCCACCATAGGTTGTTTATCCAGCCTTTTAATTAGTTGAAGAACAGACCTTGCAATTGGTCTTGGATGAAAGTGACATGTTGAGTTAGTGAAGATAGTTGGTTGGAAATGTTTAGGATTTTTTCATCTTGAGCATCCAGCCTTGTTTGTGTAAGGGTCTCCACTGTTCCGTCTGCTTTCCCCGTTGGAATCCGGCAGGTCGGAGCAATATTAAGAATTAACCAACACAAGAAAAAAGAAATAGAAGAAGAGAGTAAATACCGCTATATTAGCTGATTAATCCAGGATAATACGCAACAAGGGTAACAATAGTTGAACAATGGATAAAACTTAAAGAATAAGGAGAGACAAACTCTCTAGCCCAGGTAAATATTTTCCCTAACCTTTCGCCGAGCAAAAGATACCAAAATCGCAACCTGCTCTCTGCTCCTCCCTCTTCTATAGCCAATAATCTGCAAATAAGAATTACAAAGTAAGGTAGCAATTGCAGGCGAAAGATGAGCGGGAGAATTTCTAATAAACAAAAAATTGTAGTGGGTAACATCTATATTATTTAATAATAAAATATTATTAATTAATTAAGGTTATAAAACTAATGTAATATTATTTAAAATAATTAGTGAAATTAAATATAATGAAAAATATTATTATATTTACTAATATAATTAATATATAATTTGTATTAATTAATTTAAAATAACGTTAAAATATAATTATGTGTTTTAACTAAAATAAGTATAATTAATATAGATTAACATTTTCTATGCATTTGAGACAAGAACAATAATAATATTATTAACATTATTTAATTTTCATTTTTTTTTTGCAATTTATTAATGTTAATATATTTAACAATAAAATCTAATTTATTTGATTAATAAAAAAATATAATATTTTAATTATTACTCGTAAATATAATATATTAAAATATTAATAGAGTCCTATAAATTGAAATCCATGAGAATTATAGAAATAAAATATATTTAAAAGTATAGTTAAAATTTTAATAACGTGAAGTGAAGTGAAGCGGAGACCATTGTTTACAATTATAAACCAATTTTATTAGTAATGATACTCTTAAAATGACCTAACAGACTTTTTAACCTCCTATCCTAAACCCTAAACAACATATTCTTAGAATATTCGTTAAACCTAGCAATTCTCTATCATTACCTCTCTATATTCAACAATTGAAAATATAATTGTTAAATTAGTTTTGACCTGTTCATTAATTATTAAAAATCGTATACTACTTTTTAATATTTTTAGATCTACATCTAACTCTTTTTTCTTTAATTTTTATTTGACACCACTTACTTAGAAGATTTTATTTTAAAATTTTCAATTAAAAAAATCGGTAATTTTCACTTATATAAAATTGTCCTATCAATTTTGGATCTTAATAAAATAGTTGTAAACCCTACCCGTTCCAAATTGCCCTCTCAATTTTGTTGCAAAAATTACTGTAAAATAATTGAAGCTTCCTAAAAATCAAAAGATAAATTGTGAGAACAAATTATATCATGGAACTCGGTCTATGTAAAACTATGCAACAAGAATCTATTATACATATAAGAGGTAATGACAATTTTATAAATAAAACAAAATTACACATTTATTAAATGCAATGTGACAATTTCGTAAATATTTCATTATCCGCTTGTAGATATATTTTTTAGCTTATTAAGAAATGTTGGTTAGTTTATTATTACATGTTCATTAGTTATAAATTATTTAAAAAAATAATTAAAAAATAATATAATATTCATTAAATTAAATATACGATGCATATTCCTTAAAAGAATTCAATAGATTCATACATACAGATCAAAACAAAAAAATAATATAATATCTATTAAATTAAATTAACAAGAAAACAAAATGAACTTTTATTTTATTCCTAATGAACTTACAATTTTATAACAAATGAAAATAATAAACTTTTACTTTATTACTAATTAATCTTTTACTTTATTACTAATGAATCTATTATTAATAAGCTATAGTTTACTCTTAATGAACCTATAGTTTTACAAAAAATAAATTTTTATTAATCAACTAACGAGCTTATTTTATTCTTAATAAACCTACATTTTTATAATAAATAACTTTTCTCAATAATCTAATGAACATACTTATAAAGGATAGTGAACATTTACAAAATTGCTACCATTGGTCTAATAATTGCATAAATTTATTTTATTTATAAAATTTTTATAAAATTATCACTGTAACTGACTCTCACATGTGTAACTTTAGTCCATGCAGCAGCATGATATTGTGAGTTAAATAGTCTTTTAAAAATCGAAATTAATGGACGATGAATTGAAATTTAAACCTTCAAACCGTAGGCTACACAAATACTGAAGCTCCTTTTAAATTGCCTAACCATGACAATATCTTATTATTGTAAGCAAAACAGAATGGATCACTATTAAGAGATGCTAGAATGTAGCCATTAACAAATTAAATTGTACCATAAATTTAGAAAGAACTGGAAAAACAAGTATTAATGAAGAATTTTTATTGATATGGAGGGTAGTAGTGGTTTCATGGAGATTCCTCATCTCTTGCCAAAAATCATTTAACTGTAAGCATCGAAAAATACATGGAAAAATAATTTACAATATGTTGTTTCTCTTTACCTGGAGTTTTATCTACAGTACAGTGGATGAAGACAAGTATCTCACTTGCACCAATTGTGCATCCTCTATGATTTCTAATGCAAAATTTTTTTCTTCTCTGAATCTAACTGCAACCCTCAAACAAAGTTCCTATATCCTTAAATCCTATTTTAAGCTTCACAATTTTCGCCGGTGCAACATTACCAACTTCCTAACACAAACACCCTCAGAACTCAGACCAAATCAGACCATCTCTAAAATTTTGATATTCCCAGTTGAATTTGCAGCAACTAAGGTAGAGGACTGGCCACGCCAGCAGACCGAAGAAATAAACTGTGAAGCATCATCCATTTCATGACCAGAGAGGGGTTCTGTGCTGTTGAACTTGAATGACAATGCTGGCATGGGGAAAGCTTTATGGTAGATGAAAACCTATTTCCGCATACGATCTCAAATTTAGTAAAACCAGAGATGATTATAAAATGCAACCATGTCAGAAACACATCATGTCGTTTCCAACTACTAGAGCCAGAAATCAACTAAATCTCATGCATATAGATAAATTCATAATGCGAGTGGATACAAGAGCACAAACCTATTTGTCCAACAAAGCTTGAAACAACTCAAAACACTGGCTAAATAATAACATTCTAACTTTCAATTATAGAGAGACACTTCTTGCAGCTTCAAAGAGCACGACTACAGTAAAAGCAACATAAAGAAGCTGTAAAACAATATCAAACTCAGGAGATTCATGCAGTACCTCATTTGTTTCTGAGCCAGTTGCAATGTAACCATCCGATACTGACAAACCCACAAAGTTCTGTAAAAGTGGAGCAAAATAGACAATAAACATATGTTAACTTATACAAAAAATTTCACCATTAACACCAAAGATTATATCGGACGAAAGAGCGCAACAATTATATTATTTACAGTGCAACAATTTCCACAATTTCCATGTTATTGCATTTACGAAATTATGAAAAATAAACCTATTCTAATTGCTACTGCTTTCCTCAGCTGTGTAACTTTTGTGTTAAATTCAAAACCCCGACAGAGGATTGTTTGAGACTGTTGCTTTTTCTGAACTGATCCGACTCAAATATATAAATATAGATGTAAAGAGACTTCCCAAATAATTCAACGCAATATATATTGCATATTCAGATTCAGCTATTCCATTAAATTAAGCCCATATTGGCTGAGAGTAAACAGTTTGCTAACCAGAAAAATCAAAGTTAGAGCACTTAATTGAGACAATCAAAGTTGGAGCCTTAGTTCAAACAGAATCAAAATTGGTGGGTTAATTTTTAATTAAAAAAAGCTGGAACATTAATTTGAACAAATAAATGTTCAGGGGCTCAACATAGAAAACATGTATAGATCAAAAGCCAAAATATGCATTTTTCCTTAGTATAATTACATTTTCAGAATAGCATACTATAGCTACTCCAATACATAATTTGTAAAAACAACCTAAAACTCACCATATACATTTCAGGAATCAAGATTTAATACCATATTTAATTCAATTCTATCAACACACCCCTCCAGCAGACTGCTCTACAGTACCAGCCTTATTCTGCTACTGTATATGCGGCTGGATTGAGCTATGAAGAAATGTTGTCATTTCAAACCGAAAACTTGCTTCAATACATCCAACTTAAAAATAATCAAATCTTAAGGCTATAGGAAACTAAGTCATTCAAAACCTATGTTTTGAGGATAAGTCATATGGGTGGTGTTTTGTCCATTTCGTCCATCTAGTAAAATTCCTTCAACTTTAGAACTTTTTTGGTGCAACACGTTGACTCATAATCAAAATTATAATGCTCTTGTATCACTTTGTTTGCAACAGAGTTAGCCACTCAACATTTAAAAGAGGACGATTTAACTGTATAGCTTCTTGTGTCTTTCATCAGGTGGTTTCACAATAAGTTGATGTAAAAAAATAAAGTAAACATGAGATGGGATTAAAAAAAAAAAAAAAACTGTGCTGATGCTGTTCAAAATGTCATCGAAATCAAAGATGCTCAGCTCTGAGTCATGTCTAAAGCAGTGTTAACTAACAATTTTAAGTATCTAGTTGAATAGGAGTTTGTATTTGCTCTCCTGTAATTCTAGGTCAAAATTAAATGAATCCCAACAACGGTCAAATTAAGGCAAAAATTATCAATTCAATCAAATTACAGAAACAACAACTCTTATCCAATGACAAACACCAAAAAGTCCTAATATAAAAGTTATGGATGCTGGGAATAATAAGAGAAGTGAATGTACCTTTATGTTCATGTGGCCTGTGAATGATTGAAGTGGAGTATCAATAACCCGAGATGTACACACTGACAAATCCCAGAGCTTTAACGTGTTATCTGTGGACGCAGAAACCAGATTTGTGGAATCTATGAACCTCACATAACTCACAGTTTTATTGTGTCCAATCAATGTGCATAATGGAACTTTTAAGTTGCGAAGATCGTAATAATAAACTCTATGATCTGCCGAACCAAATGCAAGAAAGCGGCTAGAATCAGAAGGAAACTGCACAGAGCAGACATTGGCCTTTGTTCGGATTGCACCAATACTCACTCCCTGAAGTAGCAACCATCGTAAGAGGAACAACTTATCATACATCCAGGATAAAATATACACAATAAGAATTAGATGACATTAGTACGTTTAGTTTCAAAGCTGACATCCACCAAGTGCAAAAATAGAATTGCCTGATTGATATTCCAGAGCTTTACAGAACAGTCATCACTCCCGCTGGCCAGCATGGTTGGATCTGCAGATGAGAAGTCAATCGACCATACACGCCTCTCATGTTCCTTCATTTCTGTTAGTACTTGACTTCTTGTAACATCCCACACCTGTATGTATTGAACTCAATTAAATATCAATTGAGATATGTAAATATAAAATGAATAATATATTAGGCGAGACCTACCTGCACCACACCCTCAAAGTTACTTGAGGCAATCTGACTTTTAATATAACTGTTCCAGCAGACACTGCTTAGTTTTGACCTACTTGCCATTTCAACAACAGGATAGTAGTTATCACATTTATCTTTTACTATTGTATGGAATTCGAACACTTTTATCTTTTTATTCACACCAGCTGTAGCAAAAAATTCTCCATCACGATCAAAACTAAGAGAACACACTAGGTTCGAAGAATTTAAGAGATCCCCTTGTTTCAAATCAGCCTTAACTTTCAGCTCATTAAAAGACAGATACTTGCACAAGCCCTTGAGGAAAGGACTAATCCATCCACTTTGTCTGCTGTCAGTGCTTTGCTCTTTTGGTGCCAAGTTATAGATGGAGCTTCTTTCAGTAACAACAACGGAACTTCTCCCATCACTACTCATTGGTGAACGTTTGATGAATGTTTTCCCCAGGGGCCTCGTTGGCCTACATCTAGTCAAAAAATATGCTGCTTCTAGTTTCTTAAAGTTTTTCATCAATCGAGAACTTTTAAGAAGCAGGTTTTCTTGATTTTCTGTGAGCATATCTGAGTTTTGGCCATCATCAAGATTATCGTCACATTCCTCTACATTGAGAATCTGAATCCCTGGTCGAAATCGTTTTCTTGAACCCATGCTGGAAGAATCATCATTATCAACAATACTGAATGGAGGGAGATTTGATGCTAAATTATCATCCTTCAGTCTTTCTGGGTTCATACCACCCTTTTTCTTAAGAAATGTTCGATGTCTCATAACTTCTTCAACATCAGAACACAATAGAGAAACAGTACCTTGCAACTTATCAGCAGCTTCCTGTTTTCTCTGCTGTATCAGCAGAAGGAATTCAAGTAGCAACTCCTGCTCATCTATTCTTCCTCTGAGCTGTATCGCTGCTTCTCGTTCTTCCAGATTAGCTCTTGGTTCATTGAGAAACTCGCTCTGTAACAACTCACTGTTACAAAAGACAGAAAGGGTTAAACCATTAAAACTAAATTTCACAAAAATAAAACTTAATAATGTTTCCATTACCTGATGAAGAAAAATAAACGGAATCAGAAAAATTACAGATCACATTAGGAAAAATATGAGAATATTCTAAACTGGCATGAGAACAAATGCAGGCAATTGATTGAAAGGGCACTATATGGCCTTGTTTATCAACACGGAAAACAAAAATTCGCATGAAGACAAGAAAAGAATTGGAACATAGTACATGCAAAATCAAATGGCATTAAAGCCTTATTGTATGGATGGTTGCAAAAAGACAAGGCTAATTATATTTTAAGTCTTAAAGTTTTATCAAAGTATTCAGTTTCCATTTTCAAATAATACTATAGGCATAGGTTATTTCATGCAAATAACCTCTAAGGTAATTATACAATTGGAATATTGTAATATTAAAAAAAAATTTGAAAATTTTCATTAAGATGGCCATATGCACACAATTAAATTACATGCCAGTGATAAAAGTAGAGAAAAGATGCAAATAAGTAGGATAGCAAACTCACTCCATCTTTGGCCGACTACTGGGCTCTGGGTGCAGTAACCATAGGCAAAATGAGGCTTCTTTAGGCCACTTCAACAGCAGCTGAGGAGGAAGAACCCTGTGTCTTAGACTAGACATAGTTCTGCTCTTGTCTTCTCTTGAGCTGAATGGGCAGAACAACTGTTCAGGAGTAGAACTATATTACATGAGGGTTGACAGAAAAAACAAGCTGGGTTTGACAATTTCAATCCGAGTCATATAACTTGTACGTAGAGTAAAATTAGTACAAGAAAGGAATCTCAAAATCTAACTACTTGGATGTAAGAAGGGAAGCATCTTCCTAACAAACCTCAAATAGAAGAACTCCCAATCTATAGATGTCTGAAGCACAAGAGCTGGGGGAACCAGAAACCTCTTCAGGACTAGTATACCAACTGGACTCCAAGAGCAATATTTGCTTCATTGGGAAAGGTTCTTTCCTTTTTTCTTCTTCTTCTAGTTCAATACTCCTAATACTGGCTTTACATTCTTCCTTCTCCCCAACTGGTACATGTGCTGCATGAACTGAGTTTGACTGAATGCAACTAGCTTCAGATAAAGCATTTGTTGGAGTTGATACAGATTGAAAATCTTCATTTCCTAACCCGATTCTTTGCTGGAACATGTCATCAGGCAAAGAAGAGGATGAATTTTTAATCTCCAAAGTTTGGCTATTTGGTGCATCCTCTAAGGTATCCGAACCAGAATCAGAACAAGAAGCAGACTCGATGAAGGAGACATGATTAAAAGAAGTCATTACAAAGCACGAAGGCCGAACATTATGAACAATAATTCCTTGTGAATGTGCAACATTTACAATCTCAACTATTTGCCTAAATATATGTAAAGATTCAAATTCATCTATGGACCTATCAGGTTTGTCCAACCATTGCCTGAAGCTAACATCACCCCATTCTACTGCCCGGGAAAAAGGGTCCACTGCAACTTCATCCTTGTAACCCCCAGACAAACAAGCCTGGTTTTTGAGGTTATAACGCGCCAGCACAACCCTATCAGTCTCCTTCCTGAAGCCAGAATCACGAGATACGGGTCTTGGATTCCAACCTGAAACTCTGGAGGTATTTAATACCCTTGAATTCTCGGACTTCTGCCAAGCAGATTCAGAAAAATCCTCCATGGTTATCCCCCTAAGGCTGCATGAAAGCGAGAAAGAAAGCATCCAATAAATGGAGAAGTTCTCCAGCTTCTACCACACTCTCCCATTTCCACTGTTAACGTTCTTCAATCAAAACCCCATATCCTTGGACAAGCAAAATGAACCAAACTTGTAATGAATCCAAAGCCCTGTAACTCAGCTTCTGAATATAGAAATGCGAAACCTGCTAGGTATTTAAGCAAATAAAATGAATTCTTAGGACGTAAAGGTAGCGATACAGCGATATCACAAGAAAAACTAATCAAAGGTAATTTTTAGAAAATCCGGGAAACCAAAGAAAGAACAAGACACCCACTTTTAAACACAGACATTTTCTCTTCAATTTTCTTTCATCAGGATCATCCACACCAATTGTTAACTGTTTTCATATTGCAACTTCAGACCAGAAAACAACAAAAACACCACCACCACAAACAACCAATCAAATATAAAAAATGTAACAGATATATTAAGAAATAAAGAGAATTCAAGATACCCTTTCCAAAATACAGGATCAGAGACACCTGTATGCTATTTTCATCACAAAACAAAAACAATCACCTGCACCAACAAAAACCCACCTATATCATATGCTAGAGAGAGAAGATAAAGAGAAAGACAAGTACTAGTAGCACCAAAAAAGGATCTTTCTTTTCTAGCTAAACCAAGTTGCAAAGAGAACCACACAACATAACAAGACTACAGTTACACTCTTAAGAAGCACGATAGACTCAAAAATCCCTTAAATAAAAAAACAAAGAAAACTTCTCCACAAAAAACGCACACCACCCATTCTTCCAGTAAAAACAATAGGATAGGGAGTATTCTTTTTAAAATTCACTTTCTCTCTCCCTCTACTCTACAGTGTTTCAAAATATTATTGGTTTCTTTGGTAAGAATTTCTCTCTTTTGAAACATAAGATCCACTCTATGGTCCTTCATCGTTATCTTCCCGCTTTACTCCATATAGACAACGTGGCACCACCATAGCCTCAAAGCTTAAGTAGAGGTTAAGTGTGTAAATCTGAAAGTTTCGTGGGAAGCCAAGAGGTGAAAAATATAAAATATAAAAATTGATTTAGGGTTTTCCCGAAAGGGAAAAAGCTTTGGACTGAATTAGCAGTATCTGTGATTAAATTTACCATAAACAAGAAAGTGTGGGGTCTAACGAAACCATTAAAGTAATCTAATTAATATGGTTCTTAATCGAACACATCACAAGAAACAAGTACAAAGACTTGCGTTGCTATAAGAATATTAATTCTTTAATTACAAAGAATCTCAACTAATAATTAAAAAATTCAGTATAATCTCAACTGACAATTTAAAAAATTTAGTATAACCCACATGATCAGAAAATTAAGCAACAAGGTAATGAAGTAATCAACGGAAGAAAAAAAAAAGTTGGAATCTTTCTTACAAAGTTACAAGAGAGGCAGTATGAATAAAGAAGTAGGGTAAAAAGAGAGGAGGAAGGAGATGGGTAAGCGATTTGTGTTTGAGAAGGGAAAGAAAGAGGTGGGTTCATTGGGGTTTTAGTGATTAAGCAATGAAACTGAAAGTCAAGAGGTGGTTGAGTGGATATAGCCAAAATGTTTAGGCCAAAATCATTATTTTCGCGCTTTTTTTTTTTTTTTTTTCTTTTCTCTATTTGAGCCTTTCATGTTTCATTTTAGGGTAGTGATATGAAAAGCCATAATTATTATGTTGGATGAAAATATAAATGATTTCAACTGTTAATTCATTTATAACTGGTTATAAATCTGTTGATATAATTTTTTAAAAGTTGATTTAATTTTTCGTCAAATTATGTCTTAATATAAAGTAAAAGGATAAATATTTTCAGTAGAGGAGAATAGTATATTAGTAGAGTCAAAAATAAATTTTTTTATTAAATTTCTAATTAATTAATTTGATAAATTACAAAAAATTAATAAAATAAAATTATTTTAATATTAAAAATTTAATATAAATATTATATAAAATAATATAACATAAAAAATAAATCAAATTAAAATAATATTTATATTAATTTTATATTAAAATAAGTAAAATAATATAATTAATTAATCCACATGTTTAAATCCAAATGTTTTATTCATTGAACTCATAATTAATTAATTTATTAAGTAATAAAATTAATTAAATTATTAAATTATTTTATATTTTTATAGAAAATATTTAAAATAATATAGCATAAAAAATAAAATAATATTTATATTAATTTTATATTGAAATAAACAAAATAATATAATTCACAATTATTTCAAAACTATTATTTATATAATTACTAATAAAATTTTGTTTGGTTGATAGAAGTAATAGTAACTATTATTTTTATAATAATAATAAATTATGTATAGTGAATTATGATTATAAATTTATAGGTTTATTAAATAGAATTTGATTACTAATCATTTTGAATTTCATTATTCATCATATTAAATTTGATTGTTCATCGTTCTAAATTTTATTGTTCATTGTATATCAATGTCTAGTTTTTGATTACTCAATATTTAAAATTCGATTGTTTATTATTATTAACTTAATTGTTTAGCCAAGTTTTGAAAAGAATGCCACCAAGAATTTTCTCTAAATTAATTAATGAACCCAATAATTTTTTTCCTTTAAAAAGATAAAGGCCTAAAAAGCTTTATTAGCCCCAAGGACTTGTTCAATTATTAAGCCCAAAAAGCCTCTTTTTTTAATAAAAAAAATATAATTAATTTAGTATTAGAATTGGCATGTTCATTACTCATAATTAACTAATTTATTAAATAATAAAACTAATCAATTTCTGTTGAAAAATTGGAAGGCTATTTATTTTAATAAGTTTATGAGCATCACCAATTATCTAGGTCAATTTATCAAAATTCATCATGCAATCAGTAATTTGTTGCGCTAATAAGCCTATTCTCTTTTTGTCAAAAATGGAATTAATAAATTTCTATCCCCAAGAGATTAAACGCCACTCATATATATTACTCTCTCACAATAAATTTATCCATTAAAAATATTTTCACTGTTCAATTATTTTGCAACTCTTATTTTTATTTTAATAAATATTTTACGATTCCCAAATTTTAAAAATTCTCAAACTCTATTAATTTAAAAATATTATAATCTATTACTTAAATTACTAATCATTTTCTTAATTTGGTACAACACTAAAAATGCACAATCTCATGAAGCAAAAATCTCATATATACTAAGGAGCCTGTAATCATTCTTTTTCATTAAAAAATTCACCAAGCACTACTATTTCAGTGTAAATATTTAATTTGATGAGCCATAGGCTATCAAAATTAATGTATATGTTATTAATAATGAAATTTTATTTGGCTGATGTAGTTAGTAACTATTATTTTTCTAGTAATAATAAATTATATATGATAAATTATGGTAATGAATTTATAGGTTTATTGATTAGAATTTGATTACTCATCATTTTAAACTTTATTTTTCGTAGTGTAAAACTTAATTATTTATCATTCTAAACTTAATTTTTCATCGCATATTCATCACTTATACGTTCAATATTTATTTTTTACTTGCTCATTGTTTTATTCTTGATTGTTCATCATTTTGAACATAATTGTTCATCACTTTGAATATAATTGTTCATCACTTTTATATTCAAGTGTTTAGTTTATTAAACTCTTAATTAATTAATTTAATAAGTAGTAAAATTAAGAAAATAAAATAATTTAAATTCAAAATATTTAAAATAATATAATATAACAGAAAAAATAAATCAAATTAAAGTAATATTTATATTAATTTTATATTAAAAGAAGTAAAATAATATAATTTACAAATATATCAAAATGAAATTTTATTTGTTTGATAGAGATAATAGCAACTATTATTTGTCTAATAATAATAAATTATATATAGTGAATTAGGTTTATTCTCATCTTTTTAAACTTCATTATTCATCATATTAAATTTAATTGTTTATCGTTTAAATTTAATTGTTCATCACATGATTATCATTTATATATTCAATATCAACTTTTTGATTGTTTATCGTTTAAAACTTGATTGCTCATCATTCTAAACTTAATTGTTCATCATTTTGAACTTGATTGTTCATCGCATGTTTATCACTTATAAATCTAAATGTTTTGTTTATTGAACTCATAATTAATTGATTAAGTAATAAAATAAAATAATTTAAATATTTAATATTTTTAATAGAAAATATTTAAAATAAATCAAATTAAAATAATATTTATATTAATTTTACATTAAAATAAATAAAATAATATAATTCACAATTATTTCAAACCTAGTGTTTATATTATTAATAATGAAATTTTGTTTGGTTGATGAATGTAATAGTAACTATTATTTTTCTAATAATAATAAATTATGTACGGTGAATTATGGTAATGAATTTATAAGTTTATTGATTATAGTTTGATTGCTCATTGTTTTGAATTTCATTGTTAATCGTATTAAATTTTATTGTTCATCGTTTTGAATTTGATTATTTATAGGATGTCCATCACTTATAGGTTCATTGTTTATCGTATTAAATTTTATTATTTATCGTTCTGAATTTGATTTTTCATAGGATATCTATCACTTATAGGTTCAATGTCTACTTTTAATTGTTTGTCTTTTTAAATTTTATTGCTCATAATTCTGAACTTGATTAATCATCGCATATTTATCACTTATAAATCTAAATGATTTGCTTATTGAAATCATAATTAATTAATTTAATATGTAATAAAATAAATTATAATAATTTAAATATTTAACATTTCAATAGAAAATATTTAAAATAATATAACTGTTATATAATATAATATAAATATTAAATAAAATAATAAATCAAATTAAATTAATATTAATTTCATATTAAAATAATATAATTCACAAGTACATTAAAATTAATATTTTTTCAATAAATAATTAAAATATTCAATATTATTAAAACACTTAAAAAATTTCTCTTTAAAACATATTTAGAATATACATAATTTTTTATCTATTTGCACAATTAAAATAATAATAATAATAAATTTGCAATGGACAAAAAGAAAAATGATAAAAAAAGAGAAAATATTATTTTATAAATATGACAAAATTTTCATGTGCATAAAAAGAATAGACAATTTTTAAAAAATATGATCCACTGTAACAAATTCAGCTAACTAAATATATATAAAACTGACATATTATTATATACTTATTATTATATTAATATTTTATTATTGACATATCGATACACTGGTGTACCACATAATGAACATTCATTCTAAGCAATCAAGTCCCACTTATTCTATTTGTAAACACAAAATCTTTTTGACAGATTTTATATTTTCTTTGAATATTGGTAACTCTGTTAACTTTATTAATAAAATAATTAATTTATGATTTTGGAAAAAACTCACTTTCTCTCTGCCTTTTTGTTTGTTATTACAAGATCAATTTCCTCTTAGTTTATAGGCGTCATAGACGATGGGGTTAACACAAATTTATCAAATCTCTACGCCCATATTTGATTTATAGGATGAAATAGATATGAAATATAATATCAATTTCTAAAGAATAGAATAGGTTAAAATAGAATAAATACTTCTAAATAATTGTTATTCTATATTTTGGTTGACGAATTTAGATTAATTATTTTTATACAAAAATTATTATTAAATATAATACTATATTAAGTTAAAAAAAATGTATGTAATAGAAGTGATAATGGTTGTGGATGATGATTAGTAGTAATAAATATGATTAGCAGTAATAAATAAGCGGTGGTGGTGATAATGAATGGACGGTGGTTGTTGGTGTGGATCCCTCTTTCACGTGTCCCATTAGCATTAATTTATTAAAAAAAGAAAAAGAAGAAACACATTAAACGTAGGAAAAATTGTGTGGTGGACTAAGCCACCAAGGTGGCAAATTTATGGCCAATTTTGCAAGTTTTCCGTGCCTATAAAAGAGGCACATTCCATTTGTTTTAACACTGCAAATTGAAGAGCAATTTGAAAAAAATATTTGGGATAATTTTTAAAATATTTGAGTGTTACTAGTTGTAGATTTATTTCACATTGTTGAATTATTTCTAGTTATTGTTTAGAGAATATTCTCTTTATAAGAGCTAGTCTAATAGTTCCATAAAATTATTAATATGCTATGTAGTTGTAATATTGACGGATTTTCTACACCAGAAAAAATTTTATTAAGATTATTGTTAGCGGAAGAAGTCTCACAATTGAGGCAATGACTGCAAAAATGATTAGCTTAAATGACACGGATTACCACATGTAGAGAAGCAAAATGAAAGATCTCTTATTTGTGATGAAAATGCATTTGTCGGTGTTTAGTACAATTAAATCCGATGACAAAACAAATGAGCAATGAGAGTTTGAGCACGAGCTGGTATGCAACTTTATCGGACAATTTGTCAATGATAATGCGTATAATCACATCTGCAATGAAACTCATGTCTAGACACTATGAAACAAGTTTGAATAACTCTACATGTAAAAAAAAAGGCAATAATAAATTGTTTTATCTAATAAAATTAATGTAATTGACATACAAAGTTTCGTAGTCGATCATCTGAACGAGATACAAGGGATCATGAATCAGCTATCCAGAATGATAAGTTTGGACGATGAAATATTTGGTCTGCTGGTATTGGCCTCTCTACCAGAGTCGTGGAAGACTCTAAAGATTTCCATTACTAACTCTGCACTTAATGGTGTAGTCAAATAGAATATGTTAAATGCAGTATTTTTGAATGAAGAAATGAAAAGGAGATCACAAAGCTCAGCTTTTTTATCACAACCAGATGTTCTAGTTACAGATTCCAAGAGGAGGAGCTAATCTATAGAACAGAAGCCAAGAGGAAAGAGCATAAGCCAGTCAAACAAATATGTCAATGTTGAATGCTATTACTGTAAGAAGAAGGGTCATATCAAGAAATTATGTCGGAAGTTCAAGAAGGAACAGAAAAGCAAGGAGACAAAGAAAGATGACAACAGTGATGGCAAACAGACAAATATCATAAACAAATTTTGTATTGTTTATGATGAGACTATCAATCTTACATCCCATGAGACCAGCTGGTTGATTAATAGTAGTGCTACCATTCACGCTACATCTTGGAAAGAATTCTTCTTATCCTATACAATAGGAGATTTTAGCACTGTAAAGATAGGAAATGATAATATGTCAAAGGTTATTGGCAGAGGAGATGTTTGTTTATAGATTGAGAATGGTAATAGATTAATCTTGAGAGATGTTAGGCATATTCCAAATATGTGCTAGACTTTGATTTCTGTTGGTAGACTGGATGATGTAGGTTTCTACAATATCTTCTTCAATAATTAATGGAAGCTCACCAAAGGTTAATTGGTGGTGGCTAGAGGTACAAAGCATGCTACCTTATATGTAATGCATGCAAAGCTTTCCAGCGAAACTATGAATGCTATAGAGAAAGACAGTGCAACTGAAGTATGGCACAAAAGACTCAGCCACATAAGCGAGAAAGAAATGACCAGTCTAGTTAGGAGAAAGATGTTGCCTAGAATAGATGAAGTGCATTTGGAAAAATGTGTTGATTATTTAGAAAGAAAGCAAAACAAAATTGCTTTCAAGAGTGCCTTCCTTCCAAAATAAAGAATGTGTTAGATCTAATCTATTCATATTTATATGGGTCAATACTAAAGTCACTTGGTGGTGCTCAATACTTTGTGACTTTCATTGATGACCATTTGAGGAAGATGTAGGTGTACATTTTAAAGACAAAAGATCAACTGTTGAATGTCTTTAAAGAGTTTCAAGTCTCAATTGAGAGAGAGACTGAGAAGAAGCTAAAATGCATCCAACTGACAATGGTGAAGAGTACATTAGACCGTTTGATGCCTACTACAAAGAGCATGGTATTCGGCATCAGACAACGCCTTTGAAAACACCACAATTGAATGGTCTGGCTGAGAGGATAAACAGAACTTTGATGGAGAGAGTTAGATGTTTGCTCTCACATGTTAAGTTGCCTAAAACATTTTGGGGAGAAACTTTACACATAGCAACGAACATGTCTCCTTGTGTTTCTCTAAAGCTAAATGTTCTAGAAAAGGCATAGTCAAGAAAGGATGTTTCCTATGATCATCTACGGGTGTTTGGTTGCAAGGCTTATGTGCACATTCCCAAGGGTAAGAAGTCCAAGCTTGATGTCAAAACACAACAGTGTATTTTTATTGGCTATGGCAAAGATCAGCTTAGCTATAGATTTTATGATCTAGTGGAGAAACTAATTAGGAGTCTTGATGTTATCTTTATTAAGAATGAGACCACTGAAGATATTACCTAGACAAAGAAGGATGTTCCTAATTCCAGTGGTGACTCAACAGATTTGTAATTAATTCCTCTAATATCGGTGTCGAGATAGTAAGAGATGAAGATCATGTTGATCTACTAGAAGAAAATGATACTTTCACAGAAGATGATGACGTTCATCATTATACATATGTGCCCTCCCTATCTATTTTAAGAAGGAGTAGTAAAATAAGACAACCTTCTATAAGATATCTAGCCAATAAGTATGTATTACTCATTGATAGGGAAGAACCAGAAAGCTTTGAAAAAACGAACAAGACTTTCGAACTGGTGTAGTTACCAAAAGGCAAAAAGACTTTGAAAAACAAATGAGTGTTTAGAATCAAGCATAAGGAGAACAATTCTCATCTGAGATTCAAAGCCATCATGGTTGTCAAAGGGTTCAACCAAAGGAAAGAAATTGACTTTAATGAGATTTTCTCAACTGTTATGAAAATGACATTCATTCATACAGTGCTAGGGTTAGAACAAGTCTTGACCTAGGGTTTGAGCAAATGTATGTTAAAACTGCCTTCCTACATGGTGATTTAGAAGGGGAGATATACATAGAGCATTGTAAGTTAAAGAAAAGCTTATATAGCTTGAAGCATACACTAATACAATGGTACAAGAACTGTTATGAGGGAGCAAGGCTACAAGAAGACTACTTCAGACCATTATGTGTTTGCTCTATGTGGATGACATACTGATTGTTGGCCGGAATATTTCCAAAATTGATGGCTTAAAAGGTAGTTAAGCAAGTCTTTTGCCGTGAAAACTTAGGACAACCAAAGCAAATTCTTAGCATGAAGATTATCAGAGACAAAAGCACTAAGAAATTATGGTTGTCACAAGTGAAGTACATTGAGAAAGTACTTTAGAGATTCAACATGGACAAAGCTAAAACGGTTAGTTGTCCTCTTGCTAATCACTTTAAGCTTAGTTCCAAACAGTACCCTTCTACGGAAAAAGAGAAGGAAGACCTGGACAAGGTTTCATATGCTTTAGCAATTGGAAGTTTGATTCATGTCATGTTGTGCATACGATCGAATATCGCTCATGCAATTGGAGTAGCGAGTAGATTCCTTTCAAATCCTAGAAAGGAGTAATGGGCTGTAGTAAAGTGGATTTTCAAATATCTTTAGGGTACTTCTAAAATATGCTTACGTTTTGGAGATATCAAACCTAAGTTGGTTGGATACACATAGGCTGATATGGCTAGTGATATGGACTTGAGAAAGTCTACTTCAGTTTGTAGGGGGGTTGTTCATGACATTCAAAGTTACAAAGTGTGTTACACTGTCCACTATTAAAGCAAAGTTTATTGTAGCAACTGAAGTATGTAAAGAGTTGTTGTGAATGAAGTCCTTGAAAGAACTTAGGTTGCAACAATCAGTTGTGTTGAACCTTGAAGGGTATTTTCGTAATTTTGATGACCACAAATAATTAAACAATTGTATTTAACAATTTCAATTGTTTAAGTGTTTCTTAGGCTTAATATACATTGGAAGGCATAATGATTCACAAGTCATTAAAGATCATATTGTGGGCCAAATACACAAACATTCACACCTATGACTGTATTAGTCACACCCATGACACTTTGAAAATGAAGTGGAACCCAAAGTATGACAAAATTGCGCTCGTAAAAAGAGAAATCGAGTTGAAGATAATTAGTCATGCATATGAAGATTTGTCTGAGACAAACCAAGAGTTCTAAAAGGGTTCCCAACCTAGATCACACCCAAGACAAGTGTCACGCCTGTGGCTCTACCAGTCACGTCTATAATTGTTGAAGCAAGCCATTTTCAGTTTAAAAGTAAAGAGCTCACGCCCCACTGCATTTAATGTAGCAGACAGCATGTTAGAGGTCGATCTACTGCTAGAAACGCATTTAATGAAGCACTAACAACTCTAATCTTTAGAGAGAGTATAAAAGACCCTTCATTTATATCTCCCAATATTAAGAGACTAATCTTTAAGAGCATATTTACTTCTTGAGCTTGTGCATTCAATATTCTACTACCTCTCTTTATTTCTCTTTTTGTAATCTTTAAAGCTTAAGTGTTCTTGAGCTTTGGAGTTGTTAAGTGATTTCTTTCTTGCAATCAATGGTTCAGTAGTGAGATTTAGTATATTACGTCGGGAATTGACATACTTATAAGGGTTTAAGTGTGTGTGTACTGGGTTAAAACACTTAGATAGCTTACTTAAACTTATAAGGGTTTAATCTATACCTTTAAATAGATTGTTAATGGATTGAAACTGTCACGTCCGCGATATAGACCCTGACCGTATACGCGTATTACTGTCGTTTATACCGCAGTATAGAGACGTACCGACCAGAGTCTAAATACGGACATATGAGCGTGAAAAATTTAATTTAATATGATAATATGATGCTTAATATGAATATTGAGATGATTTGATGAAAAGTTGTAATTTCGTGTCATACACGTAAATCAAGGCAACGAACTGGGCCAGGAATACAGGGTTTTTGCCCAACTGTAAGAATTTAAGTTAAGCATACCATAATAGGTAGAATAATATTTTAAGGCCATAGGTGAAGTTATATGGAGATATTTGGAGGTTAAGGGCTCCGATTTACATAAATAATGTTCCCGGTGTAGATTTACAGTCTGATATTCCGATTGAGAGTTAGAGATATGCGTTTACTATCGCAATGATGCCAAAGTGATCACGATTGAATTCTAAGATTTTTAAAACTGATAATATAGAAATCGGACTTCAGATGAATTTTTACGGGCATGATTTAGAAAAAGGACTAAACTGCAAAAACGAAATTTTTGCACTGGTGGTCGTTTTGCAAAATCGGAAAGACCATTCCGAAGAGAAAATTTTTCTGAGAATATTGGTATGTTCAATTTAAGGAGATAAGGTCATTTGAGATATGAAATTTAAGAAAATAAATTTGCTCATGTACTGAATTGAAAAGTTTGGAAAGTTAGTGGAAAA
>CATIWF010038146.1:0-63374 GCA_949630135.1 Balakata baccata | reverse complement strand
GTTGTTTGCCAATTTTGAGTTTCTTATAGACATAATCTATAAATGGTAAAAACATAAAAGTTATAGGTACATGTCTTAGCTAAAGTTTGGCATAAAATTGCACCTCAATATGTTTTGTATGTTATGAGTTATTGCCTTCACAAGTCAGACTGGTCCGGATGCCAGCCCTATTTCTGACCAGTCAAAATTACACTACCATATGAGAACACTAGAGGCAGAATGGATGAAAGTTGTAAACACGAAAAATGTTCCATTTGGACATATCTATGTATACGAAGTTTCATTAAAATATGACTTACATGTTGTAAGATATGAAGAAGCAAATTTGTGTCCCAAAACTGTCTAAAGTTTAAAACAGGGCAAATAACAGAATATATTTATAAATTCCATAAAATATTCCACAATGGTCCAATTGTTATGAAATTTATATATGCGGTAACCCTATATGGTAGCTTTAATTAGAAATAAGAATCATACAAATTAGACTAGTATAGAAAAAGTTATAATTTAATGAACATATAAAGGTCATACTGCCATTAGACCAAACCATAGTTAGTGGTCCTTAAAAATGCATATTTCAATTTATTTAAGTTTCACTAAGTTTATTTAGCTACCAATTGACCAAGTATACATTCAATTAGGTCCACAGCATATTGGAGAGCCTCAAGGAAGTGAAATACAGTAAGTTAGAGGTTTAGTAGCAAAAGAAAAGGTGAGTTTAATTATCAAACGATTTCTTTGGTACGTGTGATTATTACGTGCTACATGTAATGTGATTTGACTTGTTGCTATATAAATTACATGATTGTTATGGTATGGATATGATATGAAAAAGTGATGAATGACTTAAACATGTGGTTAGGCTATATGTTTTCTTATATGAACTGATTGATGATTGAATATGCAAATGTGATACAAATGCAGTTGTTGAGTAATGATTGTTGCAAATGCATATGCATATGGACTTAAAAGGCGTTGTGACTACCTAAATAGCATTGAAAAGCAAAAGAAGAGGCCTATGGCCCAAACAAATGTTCAAAAGCAAAAGAAAAGGCCTATGACCTACAAATGTGCAAATGTTACAAATGATCAAGCTAGCTAGCAAATGCAAATGTTCATATGAAAACCCAGGACAATGTCTGTTTAGCCTGGTCATAACAAAAAAAAAATGACATAAGCATAAGAAAATGAAATGTTTATATGATTTAATAGGATTTATATTTGATATGAGATTAATAAATAGAATGACATGTAAAATGTGTAGGAACAGCGATTATTACTTTTAATTGTGATTGGCATAGTACTTTAGAAAGCTTTTGATAATTATTCTCATTGAGTTGCATCTCATCAAATTGCATTATTTTCAGGCAGAGTCGAGTGATTAGCTCAATTTGGAGGTACATATTATATAGAAGACATGGATCACAGGTCACCGGCCGAGTCTCACCAATCTCTCTCCTTGCATTGCATATATGTATAGGAACATGGCATTGTATTTTGGGTTGTGTAGCTGTATATGTAGAAATTTGTAAATAAGCAATGACGTGTAAATGTTTAAAATATATGATATATGATTTAAAAAAAAAATCCCTCATTATAACAAGACTATGTCTTATTTTATGCAATACATGATAACATGATATACGTATAAGTGATAGCCACAGATATAAGGTGTTACAGTTGAGTCAAATAAATAATGTTTTTCATGTCTCAATATTGAGACACTATAGATCATTCCTTCTCATATCATTCCAGCAGAGAGCATACAAGTGAGGTAGGATTTGAAATTTGAAGAACCAGTCTAGATCTTAGCTAGAGAGACTAAAGAACTCCAGAACAACCGAGTACCATTAGAGAAAGTGATATGGAGGAATCATGCAAAGAGAGGAAGTGATGAAAGCTCAATGCCCCTAGCTGTTCAGTAACAACATATCAGGTATGTTTTGAGGACGAAACATTTTAAGAGGGAGAGAATTGTAACGCCCGTTAATCGGGGCTTAATTAAAACAAATGAGTAAATAACTTATAGAAACCATTTGGGAGATGTGTTTGAGGATAAGAGGGTTTAGATGGGATATATGTGAGGTATATTGATGAAATTTGGCTTTAGTTTTGCATTAAGGGTCAAAAACAAAGTGAAAAATAAAGAATTTCAGTGTTCATGCCCATGAGAGAATGTGTCATGACCGTGATAATCGTGTTCTTTGGAGAATTTTAAGTCGGTTTAAGAAATATCAGTGTGTCACGCCCATGAAACATGTCATGACAATGAATCCCCTACTGCATAAAAATAGCCACTGCCATTCATCATTTTTGCTCTTCATTTTGCACCTAAACACCAAGACTCGACCCCAAACTCAAAGAGACATTATCCTAACGTTCCCCCATGAGTTTCTAAGCTTTTAAACACTAAAATCAACATTAAAAACAAGATTTGAGCAAACATTAAGAGATTAGAGAGAAGTTTGGAGGAAACAAGCTGAGAAAGGAAGAGGAACTTAAGTGTTCTTGCACATAGAAGGCAAGGTTGAAGGAGGAGATAACAAGAAAAAGGAATAGACAAGCTCCACTAGAACAAAATATATCTTATGCAAAGGTTAGATGCGTCTATTTTGTTAATAATATACATATTAGGTTAACATAATGACATTTTTATAAATAAAATCTTAATATATAGGCTAAGATGTGTCTGTTCGTCAGAAAACAGACGCATCTGAGCACTTTGATACGTCTATTCATGAAAAGAGACATATATGAGTCTGTTAAGATGCATCTGTTTCGAAGAACAAACGCATCATAGTCTCCTATAATTAAATATGTTTTGTACATATTCTGTTTTGTTCCATGTTTCTGTATCTATTCTGTAGTGTTCATATCATAATCAACTTGAGTCATATGCCCCTTTAAAGATAATTTCATCATAACCATGCTCACCTGGAGTCATACCTATGCATATATTATATACAATACTCGTATCATATTCATTTACTATGTCTATAACATTGTCACCACACTTCCATCATCATGTCTAACTATAATCATATTCTCACGTGTATGTGTCACATTCATGTCATTTCATAATCCTTATGACATTCACCATGTTCATGTATCACAATACTTAATGTACTTATATATCATCTCATCCATGTCATGTGTCGTATCACTTAACATATACCATTTAACATTAGTTTATATCACATTTTTCAAATAATGTAACACCCTCCCATATAGCATACAAATCGCCACACAAGGGAGTGCTACCTTATATATATAATATTGATTTCTTAACTATTATACCTGTTAAACGTATGGCATTACCATTCATATGATCAATCATAGCAACGTATAACCATATAAATATCGGGCGTTACAATTCTCTCCCTCTTAAAATTTTTCGTCCTCAAAACATACCTGATATGTTGTTACTGAACAGCTAGGGGCATTGAGCTTTCATCACTTCCTCTCTTTGCATGATTCCTCCATATCACTTTCTCTAATGGTACTCGGTTGTTCTAGAGTTCTTTAGTCTCTCTAGCTAAGATCTGGACTAGTTCTTCAAATTTCAAATCCTACCTCACTTGTATGCTCTCTGCTGGAATGATATGAGAAGGAATGATCTATAGTGTCTCAATATTGAGACATGAAAAACATTATTTATTTGACTCAACTCCGGTAGTGGAGCAAGCTTATATGCAATTGGTTCTACTCTCTTTGGAATCTCATATTGTTCAATGAATCTCGGCTTAGCTTGCCTTTCTTATCAAATCTTAAATACATTTTTCTAAGAAGAAACTTTAAGAAAAGCCTTATCTCCCACTACATACGTGCAGGAAACCCACATGCTAAGCTATCCAAGCTTAGTAGTGCATATAATCATATAAATTCTATCATACATAACATGCAATTCATATCATATAATCATGTTATAACACAACTTTTCATATTACAAATTCATATCAATTGTAGCCATATTAAGCTGTCAATCAATGCATTAAATGATAACCATAGTGTACCTGGTAAGCGGAAGTCATTCATGTATTCATAAACACTGTAACATAATTTAATGTTTTCTGTTTATCCAATTAATTTGCTCGATTACTCTATACTATATAATATTGATTTCTTGACTATTATAACTGTTAAACGTATGGCATTACCATTCTTATGATCAATCATAGCAACGTATAACCATATAAATAAACATCATGTATCCATGCTTATATAATGCTCTATAACCAAAAAGTCTGTAATCAATGGCTAAATGTGCCCAGATAGTACAATTTTACAAAATTCCAAATCCACAAGATCATAATCCAAAATTCGCATTAAATTAAACGTCCAGATATCCCAAATGCATGGATAATAGCAAAAATGCATAATGTATAAGCTGACTCTGATTTTGACTACTCTGACTAGCTTGGCTTCTCTATGTAGCTATTTCTATGGCTCTAGACCTACGTGCAGGAAATCCACATGCTAAGCTATCCAATCATATAAATTCTATCATACATAGCATGTAATTCATATCATATAATCATGTTATTACACAACTTTTCATATTACAAATTCATATCAATCGTAGCTATTTTAACATGTCAATCAATGCATTAAATGATAACCATAGTGTACCTTGTAAGCGGAAGTCATTCATGTATTCATAAACACTGTAACATAATTTAATGTTTTCTGTTTATCCAATTAATTTGCTCGATTACTCTATACTAGACTACCAGATATGGGTTGTGAATAGGGGCACTTTCAAAGCTGAAGCCACTTGTTTGAATCTGTATCTGAATCAAGTGCACTCTCGGAGCTGAAGCCACTTGACTGAAAAATAAATGATTGCTAGCATAATGGGTTAAGAGCGCTCTTGAAACTATAGACACCTTGCTAGAAATTAAATCCTTGAAATAAATCTACGGTACTGTAACCACCCTTAATGACATGTCATCTATCCTATAGTCAGTCTTAGTACGAGTAAGGGCATTTAAGTCTTCTCCACTTTTTCTTCATTAGCTTGAATATTAATATTCCATGATCAAATAAAATTTTCATGATATCATATAGCAACATATCATGTCATAGTCCATGTATCACCATATTCATCTCATATCATAATGTAGCACATAGTACATAATGTCATTATTAACATATCCATTATAATTATCACATACTTATGTTTCTCACATTATATTATGGTAGATTAAGCATTTGTATTCATTATCATCATAGCTAGTGTCACAATTGTTCATACAAGTAGGTATGTATCATAGCAAGCTGGGGTATGTCACTGAAACCATGTGTCGCTGGCCTTATCCATCGTAGAGTTGTACAAGCCTAGGGTCGTGTGAGTCCCAACTAGGACTCCCCTCTCCCGACTAGAAGAGGCCCGACACCAACAATATGAAAACTCAGTTTTCACATGCTATTTCCAAATCTCTTGATTCCAAAGGCACAATATAATTTCTAGAAGATTATATATCATTTCAACAGTCCATATTATCATTATAACATGCCACAATCCATTTAATTCATAATATACCAATCTAACATGAAAATCATGAACAATCAATCTTTTTAATCCATAAAATTGCTACCAAAACATTCATATCAAGGTTCATAGCATTTAACAGAGACATAACATCTAAAATACCTAGGCACTAGCAAATATGCGGCCAGAAAGTGAATAAATATGATTATATATACAAAACTCTAACAATGGAGCTGAAAACCCTCACTCTAGTGTTCCTCACTGATTAGGTGGTCGTTTCCACCTTTCGTCACATTCCCTATCAAATATAACACATTCTAAAGGTCACAAACCCATCAATAGGTACAAAATACATTTTATTCATACGGTTTTACCAAAACTAAAACCCTAAACTTGCATAAACCCATAAAATTCCCAATCTAAAAGTGCACATCAGGAACTAATATGATTAAAGGCTCAAGGAGGATGAATACTCATTGACCAATGAAGAAAAATGAGAGGGCAATTAGAGGAAACTTCACCTCTGATCTACCCACAACGTTCAAATCATGTTCTTGAATACAAAGTCCCAAAATCCTTATTTAATCTTTGACAAAACGAATCTCAATTGTGTTTTGTTGTATTTAAATGAAGGAGAATCAGTGGAGAGGGAAGGAAGAGTGTTTAGAGTGTTTTGTTATCGATACAAACGACTAGGGTTCTGATGAATACGAAAAAAGGCATAAAAATGTGTATTTATAATGTGCAGTCCAGAGACAAATCCCGACCGAAAAACCCAATGTTGCGAGCAGGATACCTTTCCCGACCGTGAAACTCTAGTCCCGAACGGGACATTGTCTTGAAAAACTTTTTATTCTGCAAACCAATTAGATCCATTTTATATACTTTTAATTACCAAAATGTCATCCATAGTCCATATTATACCTAGGTTATATATTGTAGGCGTCACACATAATCTATATCACTTAATAGTTCATTGCATGTCATAAGCAATATATAAATCATCATGTAAAACCAAAATCATATTTTCGCAAGTATTCATCACCTAAGCCATTGCCATGAATGATTTATGTGCCTTAATCCTCCTTGTCAAATATAACATTTGATCATATACTTAACATTATCATTAAATGCTTTCAAGTTCATCAATAATCATGTACATAAATATCAAACATATATGCTTTTGTCATGCAATAATTCATGCCAAACTTAGACATTTAATCATAAATCATATTTATATATTTCACTTTGAAATTCTCATAGATATAATATTTATAAAAAAAAAGACATGACGTTTATCTCATGTTTGACATGTAAAAGGACACCAAATTATATATATATATATATGCTACGTGCTGTGACGCCCTTGTTGCTATCCAAAATGCTTTTTGGTCCCTCCAAATTTTCTATTTTGGTCCTTATTCTATTCTCAATTTTTCTCACATTCTTTCAATTTTCAATACAATTGAACCATAAAATCATACATAATTATACTAGTGTTCTTCAATGATTCCAGTCTAAAATTTAATCACATAAAGACAATTAATCACGCCAAATTAATTAAACAATTATACTCATGATTTACTCATAGCATATTTTTTTCCACAGGATCAATTACTCCGTTTGGTTACATTTTAAAGACGTTCTACATCAGAGTCACATAGTTTTGAAATAAAATTATATACTACGAAAGCTAAATTTGTTTCAAAAATGAAAGTTCATATAATTTAAATAGAAAATTTTAGCACCGCATATAATTGTAAAATTTTTAAAAATTCATAATTTTTTTCATTTTTCCTTAAATTAAATATTGTGTTTTAAAAAAACACAACATGTAAATGAATTTATACTAAATAAATTCTATATTTTCAAATAAATAGGTATTTTTAAATAAAATACTACAAACAATATTTCGTTTTTATAATTATTTTAAACGTCATATATCTAATTTTTATATTGAAAAAAAAAGGCAAGAAAAAGATAAATATATAAAAATTTACAAGAGTAATTAGGGAAAAATGACATTTAAGATTGTATTCCTTATTAAACCAAACATAAATATATTTCATTCGGATTAAATTTTACATATCGTGTAAATTATACCAAATAAAGAAAATTTATTTGCAAATGTTTACATAGAATTTGCAAAACAAAATAAATTCTTCTATGAAATATATTTGCAAATTAAATGAATTCTTTGATGAAATTAAACAAGCTAAATTTTTGGTTAAGATACAAAAGAAGCCCCAAGTACAGTCAAAGACGTCAAAAAAAAAAAAATCTGAGCCAAACCAAAATATCATAAAACATAATCTAACAAATCAGTAGTCCAATGACATGCTAGTTCAATTTAGAAAGAAAAAAAGTTTTGAACGGCTTGCAATATCCCTTAAACAAGTCCCCAACTTCTTTCTTTCATTAGCAAAAGTGGGTGTGCCCATTACTAATCAAAACCTTTTAATAGAACAAAACAGTTTAGTCAATTGGCTAAAACTAGCTAAGTCCCTCTTTTTTTATTCTTTTTAACATTGTGGATGAGATCTAGCTGACTTCTCTTGCCTTCTTGAGAACACTTCCCTCCGATCTTCTTCATGGGACTTGATTAATTTGTAGTCCCACTAGTCACATGAGCCTCCTCACTCCTCAATATCAGAATTTAGACCTTTATTTTCCTTCTGTTAATAAGGCTTTATTTTCCTTTAGACCTTTAGCCCTTGTTGACACTATCTTTTCAAGAAATTTTAAAAAATGCAAAAAATTTTCTAAAATATTAGAAAAATATCCTCACTTAAAACTTTTTTCAAAAATATAAAAAAACGCATAAAAATATTACAAAAATATCTACTCTCAAAAGTCAATCCAAAGTATACTAAATAGTACATCTTTTGTATATATTCAGTATATTTTTGGGTATACCTTGGTACACTTTGGTATATATATTTTCGGTATACCTCAGTATATTTTGGGTAAATCATAAAGTCTAGTATATTTTCGGTATACCTCGATATATCTTAGTATACATCGGTATATTTTGAATAAATCTTTAAAGTCTAGTATACCTCAGTATATTTTCGGTATACCTTGATATACTTCGGTATATATTCGATATACCTTAGTATACTTTTGGTATACCTAAGTGCTCTTCAAGAGAGGGGAGGGAGGGCCACCTTGATAGGTGTGGTTGGTGCTAATTTCTTCTTCTAAAGAGAGTTAAGTTCAAGTCATTTGTTTGTATATTTTATTCAAGTTCTTTTGCTACAAAGTTACTATATATACTTCAATTGATCCTCGTCTAGTTTTTTCCTCCACAAAGTAAACACTCCAACAGATAAGGAAGCACACCAGAGAATAATGGTAATCAACAATCCAGATATTAGGGTTAGCCATTATCTTGCTTCGAAAATAAACAAGGCAAAAGACTTACTACTTGGAAAAAGGAAGAGTGGTGGTTTTGCATTTTAATGCATTGAAGTATTTCATTTTGCCTTAAATTATTCAGCAATAGTTTAGTGGTTAATTAGAGGAGTGAGCCCACAGGTTGCCAAATTCTTGAAATTACTTGTAAACAATTAATGTCGGTGGAAACTTGTTGAAATATAAATTTTGCATTTTCAATGCTATAAGAATACCAGTTACTGGAATCGAGAGTTAAATTTCCATAATACAAACACCTTCTACATTTGGATGATTTTGGAATGGTAGAGATTCTAGAGAATTGGAGAAGAATTTGTTCTTCAAAATCATGTTCTGGAAGTTCTGAAATAATTATCTTTTTTTGTAAATTACACCTTAAATAGCATATGGGTAACTAGGTTTTGGGCTGGATCAAGCATACATGTGCAGCCCAGACTCATAGCCCAACATCTCCTACTCACCTATAGTAGGCTTGGCTCATCCCAAAAGCCATCCCAAAATTTCAGTCTCTAAGAGAGAATTATTCATACAAGTGAATAAATCGTGCGACCCGAAGTACACAAATGGTAGGAGCTCCAATATACAAATCTTATCATAGGCCATATAGGAGACATTAACCCAACAATATATATATATATATTCATTATATCGTGCTTACTTATCCCAAGTATCTTTTCTCAGTACACATAATTGAGTATCATTCAATTCCTCAAGAATCCATACTCATATCTCTTTTTATGATTACTTTGTACTCTAAGTAATTTCAAGTTTTATTAAGCAAAATAACTCCAACAAGTGAATACAAATAGTGAGTGTATAAGCAAAAATGCTATTTCTTTTATCCTCGTATCAACTGGATCTAAATTAACTCACTTTTCTAATAATGTTCCATTAAGTCGAATCATCTCATGACTATAAGATACATCATATGTAGCCAACATTAATTCATCATTTCATGATATAGTCAAAAGTCACAAAGGGTAATTAAAAGATGAAATCCATATTTAAGATTTCTATGATTCACATAGTGAAGAAGGATTCATTATTTCTATGATTCACATAGCGAAGAAGAATTCATTCTTTCACTTCCTAATTGATCGTTTAGCACATGTAATATAAAATGGATGCTATGGTAGAGCAATTTTTTTTTTCCTTTTGAAGATAAAAGAGTGTATGTCTCGCTTTTTATCATAAAATAAATAATATCATATGAGTCTTAGTCTTGTCACTCTAAAAACGCCAAACCTGAAACCTTTGTATTACACATTCAACAACGTTAAACAACAAGTTTCACGCTCAACTTCCTCTAAATGGACACATGAATGGTGGGGTCATTCATATCAATTCTTATATACGAAGAATCTCATCATGATCCTTATCAAGGTGACATTTTAAATAATGTGACCAAAACCACTCCCATTATGTCATAGTGATCCAAACTATTTAGTCTCATCTCTACTCGCTCAATAGCGCTAGAGGCGATTACTCATATAAAAAAGTCAATCTAAGTCTATTGACATACTTGATCGAATTGTGCTAAATGACATATACAATATACTCATATAATTAAACATTCGCAAACAAACGAATTAAATAAATATATCCTTGATTTCATTATAAACAAAAATAAATGGTCTGTCAATATTTACAAATTGTTTACATTCTACATAAACCAAAGAATTTTATATGTCTAATAAATGCATTCCTAGCTATTGGTTTGGTAAAATGATCTACTACCATTTTGCTTGTAGAAATGCGTTTCAGAACCACTTTCTCTTTTGCGATCATATCTCTAACATAGTGATATCTAATCTTGATATATTTAGTCTTTCCATAATATTTTGTATCCTTAGCATGGTCATCAAACACATGAATCGAGACTAGAATTAACACAAAATCAATTTCCAGAATTATAAACCTTAATTATGATCATAATCTTTCAAAATTCATAGAAATTCAACCAAGCATCCAAAAATTATGCAAAAAGGATCATTTGAAAGCTTGTGGCTAGAGATTTCCAACCATACCAATTATGTGCCATGAAATAGAGAAAAAAATTCTCGAAAAATTGAACAAAATTCGGATTTCTAAGTAATTTCATGCAAAATTGTTCAATTAATCAATATAATTTTTAATTCAAGCACAAAAATACAATTTATAGCTCTAATACCAATATAAATAATCAATGTCAGTGGAAATTTACTCGTTAAAGCGTGAATTTCACGCTTTCAATGCTATAGGAACGCCGGTTACTAGAATCCAGAGTTGAATTTCCACGGCATGAATACCTTCTACACTTGGATGATTTTGGAATGGTAGAGATTCCAAAGAATTGGAGAAGAATCTATTCTTTAAAATCACGTTCTGGAAGTTCTAAAACAGTTATTTTTTTGCTGTAAATAATTGCACCTTAAATAGCATGTGATTATTTAGATTTTAGGCTAGGTCAAGCTCACATGGACAGCCCAAATATTACTACAATTAGAATCCAATATTTTAGGACTTTCACATATGAACACTGTTTAGAGAATAAATATAAATTTATCTTTCTGAACATGATTATGTAGTGCCACTCAGCATTGCTAATATTACACTTTTGCCTTCTTGTGCATGTTTTGTTGAAGAACTAAAGAACATAAAAATATATGAGAGATGATAATAAAGTAGAAAAAAGAGATTAAAAAGAGATTAGATAGGCGATAGTAGAAGAAGAGGAAGAAGAAAAAAAAAGATAAAATTGAAAAATGAAAAAAAAAAAAATATATATATATATATATATATATATAAGTTAAAAATTGATTAATAGTATAAATTTATCTATATTTTGATTCATTGGAACAAAAGCCCAATTATAATCCATAGTTGACGAGTTTGATTTGAAATTCCTGAAAGTAAAGGACCTTCATTGACTTCATCTAAGCCCAATGCAATAAATCCTTAAAAAGCCATTCCGAACGAGATTACCAAAATAGTCTCGTATGAAATTATATTCTAGTACTTCCACATTGCCCATCCATAAACAGCAGGCCGTTTGGTTTTCTATATTAGATGCCAATAATAACACGTTTATGGTTTCCAAATAGGTAGATTTTCAAAAAAAAATTGATCAGTTTTAAATTCAAACAAAAATTAATACTGATTTCCAAATAGAGCGATATGCGGTGCAAGAGAACAAAAAACTTATGTAAGAAGAGAAATGATATTTATCTTAACACCTTTTGTTTTAAGTTATCTTAACTAGCATAAAATACTTGTATTTTTTATTCAAATTGGATAAAACAAGTTAATGAATAGATATAATACAAATATTTTATCCTAGTTGGAACAAAAAGTATTGAAATATATAACATTACTCATACAAAAATAGATAACTCTTTTCAAGACAGAAATAAACATGGGTTTGAAGTTGAGATTTTTCCTTTGTTAATAGTTTTACCCTTTGCTTCCAAAAGTGTATTTTTAGAACTAATTTAAAACCATTACGAAACTAAGTCGACCATCTATCATTTAGTAATTTTGATCATGGTTGTAAAAATCAGACCTGTTTGGTCGGTTCAACCTTAAAAATTGGGAACCGGCCCTTATGTTGGGAAGTTTTTACCCTAAAAACCGGAGGAAAAACAATCTGATAGAAAAACCAGCAATCCGGTTGGTTCAACATGAAAAACCGGGATCCGACCGGTTTTCACCGGTTTTTCCTGATTTTTTTTAATTTTTTGTAAAAAAAAATTAATTATTAAAATTAGTCTAATTAGTTAATTCAACTGATTCAACTAAAAAATTGATCCCAAAAGTAAATGGATTAACTATAAACTAATTAAATTGGTCAAAATAAACATGTTTTTAAACAAATAATCTACACTTATTTATAAAATAATATATTATTTTCATTTTTACTTTTTTTCTATGTGAAATTATTCACTCATTTTCTCATTTTTTTTCTTCTTTTTTATATTATTTTTCTTTTACAATTTAAAAATTTTAACTAATTGTATTTTCAAATTATAAATTACATTTACATTTAATAATTAATTAAATATTTAGTTATACTAATATATGAAATATGATTTTTTTTAAAAATAAAAAAAAGAATATTAGACATGTTATATTATTCTTGTACACTAAAAAAAATCTAACTTATTCTCTATTTTTATTATGTATAAGACATTATATTTTATTTTATGCGAAACATGTTATATTTTATAAAAATACTACGTAGGCCGTTTCAATTCCGGTTCGATCTTAAATCCGTGACCCGCTGGATTTTCCGGTTCAAGCCAGTTTTTACAACCTTGATTTTGATGGTTAAATGCTTTTAATTGCCAAAAGTGTCCAGAACGATGGTGTAAAAGCCCGAAACTGACTTTTTTTCAGGTAACTTTCTCCAACACTGTATTTTCTACAGACTGATATCAAATGCACGATTATTTACGAAAACATGCAATTTATGGCAAGTCTTGAAGATACGACACGAAAATAAAGCTTATTCAAACCATTCTGCAACATGCACTACATGGATGATGACGTTTGCAATGGATTATTGATTTAATCTTTCATGTGTTTTGTTGGAACTGTGTACAAACAATATAGAAATTAGCTATAGTTTTGAGATTTGAGAGTGATATTTCAATTTGAATCAATGTCACTAATGCCCATTTTTGTAGGGATTTTAAAACTAACGAGGATTGACATAAGACCTAGTTTTAATAACAGAACTAGTTTAGAATAATTTCATTATAGGTTATCATGTCTAAAATTCTACCACATCAGCAACAGTAAGACAATCAAAGTTGAATTATGGCTGTTATAAATTGAAATTCAGCATCTAATATTTAGTGTGAAGTTCATTGACTATGAGTATATTGACCCCACAATCTCCCATTTAGAGGTTATTTTGCCCTTCGCTTAGCAACTAAACGATAAACCTCAGTCATTATATGATTTTGATTCAATTGTGTTCAAATTGAAGCATAACAACCATATAAACTAAAATTGAAGTACGCTACATTCTTCACAGGTGTTAATCAACCACCACCTGTACATGCATATACCTTGAAGATAATGCCTCCCTAAAACACAAACTATTGAGGAAAAAAAAGAAAAAACAAAAACAAAAAGCATGTTGCAGGAATAGATGCCATACTAACTTCTGTAGTAAGGAGGAAAAACTGCATCGCCAAATAATTTAAATAAAAATTAAGTTCGGTCTCACCTTTGAATCCTTCCGTTCACCTTGTTCTTTCTAGCGCAAATCAATTATGGCAATCAGTGCGCTTCAGATGCAGTATTGCTTTTTGTATGTATGCCGATGCATTTGATAAAAGAGTATAAGCAAACAATATGAAATCTTGCACTTCACATTGTTTGTAGAAAGAAATTGAGTCAAATCTGAAGTCATTCTCCCCAATCAACACTCCAGCAGAAAATGGAAAGTACATTTGTACCGTCAAAGAATTTTCAAGAGACCTTTGAAAAAAAGTTCTAGTTAAAAACATTTGAGAAACACCACTATTTCAAAACCTCCTCAGAAAACAGCATAAGATGTATTGTGATTTTGTTTAAGTAACATACATAATGTAAAATGAGCCATAAGCGAAAGCGACTACTATAAAAACACTGATTATATAGAAATGTTAGTCCAGGGGAGAGAAGCTTGAGAAGTATGAAGGTGATTTTAATAAATTGCCATGGATGGAGAAATTCTTTAAAATTATGAAAAATGCATATATATTTACCCAACTCCAAATCGTTTCTGCAAGTTACTAATAACAACGGTTGCTTCACCTGCATCAAAAATCAGTGACAGTGTAGATTACTTAAAAGATCAGATTGTGATGGTTTTTGTTCAACATAGACTACATTCATTTCCAGATTAGAACTTACAACACAATTTGAAAAACCACAGAAGAAAAAGCTTATAGAAAAAAAAAGAAATTAAGATCATAAATGTCCCACATCAAACAAGCAAATTAATTACCACATTTAAAAAAAAATGAAAATTCCAAAAGAGCATCGCATGAATGAGAAACCTAGGTGAAGGACTTTTGTTCAAGCTCATTCACTGCCAAAGTACAAATCATCCATGAAGTATTTAAATAGTTCCCAAAGCTTTTAAAGCAAACACTGAAAGTCAAAATACAATCTTTTGAAATGAAAGAAAAAGCAGAAAAATTAAAATAAAATAAAACTAAGGTAGAGAAAACCGAGGGACATTTTAAGAGTCTTTCCAGTAACCAAAAGTAACATTTGTTCATGTTTATAAAGACTTCATTTGCATAAGCTCCGTAAACTTCGGAAGAATCTGCAGGCCATTACATAAAAGACTGATGCATGCATCTATATGGGATCTGCAAAATGAGTAGGAAAACGTAAAGATGACAATTTTAAAAAGATTAGGGGTTAAAATCCTTCAAAAAATGGTCAAAAGCATTATTAAAAGATATATTCAGCACCAAAGAACTATCAAACATCAATTTGATACAAAAATAATAAAGTAAAATCTAACTGGTAACTGAATTGACTAGGGAAGCATTTATGATAATCAATGCCAAAAATAATTCTAACAAATTCATGCTAGACCCACTTAAACCACAAAAGAATAGCTCACCTTTTGAAAGAAAACAAGCATGAAAATGCATGAGCCTGTCTATGCAATACCAGTGTAAAGAATGAACATAACTATACCAAAATCGGAAGAAAAATGAAGGAATAATAACACTGATGAAAAATAAAATAAAATAAAAATAAAAAGCACATAAATTGATTAGCGAGTTCTTCAAACTACTATAAAACGGAAAATAACAAACTAAGCTTTTGCACAAAAGAAAGTTAATGCATATCTTACCTGAGATCTAGTGACCCATGTAAGGAGCATATTGGCCAACGCCATGCTGCCCTCTTCCAGAATTACTCTGGCCAACTTGCTGATTTGAGTAGCTTCCCTGCATCAGACCCTGATTCCCATACGATCCAATTACTCCGGGGCTTATATTTGCTTGGCTTCCATATGCACCCTGCATTACGGATGCTGCCCCAGGCACACCGCTTTGGTTAACAGCGGAGGCTGAGCCCAGAGATCCCAGTAGGTTAGTAAGACCCAATCCAGCACCCTGACTGGCAAGCAATGCAGTTAATGCCTGTCCAAGTGCAGGGTTTAAAGCAGGTGCAGCTGCAGCTCCCTGGTTAAATCCAATCCCAGGTCCAGCAGCCGGAGCCATCAGGTGAGCTGGTCCCGCAGCATTTGCACCATAAGCAGGATTACCATTCTTCTGGAAATGCGACTTGTGAGAATGATGATGATGGTGGTGTTGCTGATGCTGAGATTTACCAGGTTTGGGGCCATCAATAGCTTTCTGGCAATGCAAAATGTGGCCCTGAAAGTTTTTGTGCGGCTCTTCAAGCGCCTTCTTGGCACTATCGACGTGCTTATAGACAAACAAGCAAAATCCCTTGGGCTTTCCAGAGTGCTTGTCTAGTCCTAATGGTCCTTCCTCAATCTCACCGAACTTGGCGAAAAAGTTACTCAGATCCTGCGGATCCAAATCGGACCCAACATTGCTCACATATATTTTCTTCTGAGTAAACTCAGACACCTGCTGCTGCTGTACAGGGGTGACCAAACTGGCGGCAGCAGCCGGGACGGGGCCAACGGAAGCCAGTTGACAGGCAGTCATTCGATTACCGATTCTCTTTTGAGGTTCCTTAAGGGCCTTTCGAGCCCCACTTCGACTTTTGAATAGGATGAATCCATACCCCTTGGATTTGCCGGATACCTTGTCGGAGACGGCCTTGCAATCCTCAATCTCGCCGTAGGGCTTAAAGGCGTTGATTAGGGTTTCGGCGTTGGTGTCCCAGCCAAGGCCATGAACGAAGATCTTGCGGTGCGCAGGGTCCTCATCAGCTATCATTCGTATCCGATCTGCAACATCTCGGTGAGCATCGGCAGCTTCTCGAAGAAGATTGATAAGCTGTTCTTTGCTGAACGGCTCAAGAAGCTTCTCGATGGGATCGTCGACTTCATCGTCGCCAACAGCAGCAGCTGCTTGATCTAGAGAGATCTGATTTTGATTAGGTTGAGGATTTTGTCTGTGCTCATCATCATCAGCTTCTTCATCATCGTCTTCTTCTTCATCTTCCTCCTCTTCCTCGACTTCTTCTTCGACCTCTTCTTCCTCTTCAACGACTTGTTCGTATTCGTCGGCATCTTCAACAACAACAGGTTTTTGGGAGGCTTGATTATCAGAATCATCATGCTGTTGCTGCTTTTTTGAGGGCTCGGAAGGTTCAGTGACCTTAGAGTCGTGCTTTCGCTTCCTGGCCATCGTCTCTGTTTTGTGCTCTTGTGCTCTAGTTAGAGAGAGACCAATGTGATGATAATGGGGGAAAAATTCTTCAAAACAAATAAAATTGGGGGTTTGCCGTTTGAAGGGAAGTGGTGAAGTGCTAGGGTTTTTTATTTATAGTGGTCATTATGTCCACCCATCGCACTTGATATTTTGCTTTTGCCCAATCTGCGTCGTCATTATATGATTTCGATTCGTAAGAGGATTCTCGGCATTTTTGTTAAAATAAAAAATATCTTTAGAGCAAAAATCATTTTATAAGTTCTATATATCCATTATATTTGAGTATATATTTTAATCTTCATTTTGACTTTATCATTTCTAAATTAATATTTATTAAAAACTAAATAATTTTGTAATATAATAATAATAAAAAATAGAATGTAAATAAAAACTAAAAATACATAAATTATAATTATAATAAATATTAAAGTTTGATTATCTGTGAATAGTAAGCTCAGAATTTTTCTAATAGTATTTTTTATTTTAAAAAATACATTTATTAAAATAAATAATATTTTAAAACATATTTAAATATAAAAAGTACAAATTATTTTACAAATTCTAAATTTTTTATTTTTTTATTTTATTTATTGTAAATTAATATTTATTAAAAAAATAAATAATTTTTATTATAAAAAAACGCACCAATAAAATAATAAAATAGAAAATAGATATATATTAATTACAATTTACAGTAAAAGAGTAGAATTTAAATTTTTAGATATAAAAAATTAAATTTATTTTTTTTTTTAAATTTTAAATTTTAAAAATAAAAGCTATTAAAAAATTTTTTTTTTATAAAATAACTCTTTAAAATAAAAAATAAAATTCAAATAAAAGCCTCCTAAAAGTGACAATAGGCCTGTTGGACCCATCAACTGAAATCACAACAAATAATTTCGGATTGGACCAATCAATACAGATTTTGGATTAAACTCCAATTGTGATTAGATGGAGAAGAGTTTGATCAGGTCCCTCCTTCTAGACTGAACTGGCGGTCACAGGGTTCTTAATCATAAAAATTTTAAAAAATAAAAAATATATATATTTTTTTAATTTTCAAAAGGTCATATGACTGTTAACTTCCTTGCTCTGCCTAACACACCCGTCCTCTTTTCTTTCATCTCTCTTTTTTTCCCGAACGATTACTTGATTTTTTTTTCTTTTAACTTTTTTATTTATTTAAAATTAATATATTATAAAAATAAGTGAGAAGATGAAAATACCCTTTTCAACAGAAAATAACAACTATATTCTAAAGGTTTTTTTCTTTTCAGTTTCATCTTTTTTTCACTATAAATACCCAAATCCATTTTATTTTTTTAGAAAAAATTACAAAAAAAAATCATGAAATTTGTAATACCCGAAAGTTAGGACTTAATAGTGTTACGGTATATATGGCATATAATAATTATAGGAATGAGATACAATATAATACAAATGAGTTATAAGATATGTCAAAGACACATCAATGATGTATCATAAGTATTTTAGGATTTATATGAGGTATATCAAGGTATAAAGTTGGATTTGGGTCTTGCATTTTGAAATGAGTTGAAAGAATAAAGAAAAATGAAAATTTAAAGGAGTCACGCCCGTGGCTAATTATGTCATGGCCGTGACCATCATGATTGAGGCTTTTTGTACAACTTGTAGCATTGTCATACACTAAAAGTGTCACAATCTTGAACCAACAGTGAAGGGTCTGGTATATAAGGATTTCAACTTCATTTTATTCATTCTAATTGAACCTCTAAAACTCCAAAACCTTAAACATGCCCCAATCCTCTGATATTTCATCTACCACATGATTTTGAAGATTTCTAAGTCTCTAAATACAAGATTTGAACATGGATTTAGGATTTTTACCAAGAAAGAAGAAGGAGTTAGTTAGTAAGAGAAAGTTTGGATCTTAAGGAAGCTCAAGGTCTCCAACAAAGTTAGTCTCATTTTCTACCTTCTAAGGATAAGAAAACATATAGTCTCATCTCTTTTACTTGGTTCATGGTACTTTGATATAGTTTACCTGAAATAAGTGTTTACCCATTTGTAAATGAGTTTGTTAGAGAGGGGATCTTGAGTCTTTTTTTAGGCAAAACTCTCTTTGAGGCTAGCTTTATTGGGTTTTGAGAATATATCTCATACATAAAACGCAGCTGAAATAAATAAAATTAAAACCCGTACTAAGGATCGATCTTGTATCATCAAAACTAATTAACTAAAAATAAGGATTTGAAGATTTTACTTTTGGTGTTCTTAAAATTTTCTATTTCCTCTTCTTGTCAGATTATTGCAAACTACAATAAAATAAAGCTAATAGTAATCCACACGAAGTTAGAAGGAGAAAACCTCTTAGGGGATGGCCTTGAATAATTATTTTGTTGTGCTAGCAAAATAATTATTCTTTGAGAGAAAAGTTTAAAACAAATTAACAATTAATTTTCATGGAGGTTTGGGCTTCTTTTATGGTGTAAAAAGCATTTTATAGGTATTTTCTAAATACCCTTGGGTTGACTAAAAGACCAAAATTGTCAAATTAGGGTTTTGGGTCAAAGTGCAAATTTGCTTCAATTTGACCAAATTTTTGACTTGCTGTTGCATGCTTGATATATGCCAGCATGCGCTAGGCTGCCAGCCCTAGCGGACTGTGATGGGATCACAAAAATTTTCTAAGAAAAATAAATCGCTTAGGGGATCGCACTAAGTTGCCAGCCCTACCGGGCCCGTGACCTCGTGTGATTTTTTTCTCGAAATTTTTTCACGATCCCATCATGGTCCGATCTCAAATAATTTTCTTATATTTTTGAATCTCATTTAAGACCATTTTCTTCCTCATTCACACCTTCAAAGTGTGTGATTAGGTTCCTGATTATGTTGGTCACCCGAATCAACATTTAATATTGAACAAGTCATTAATAGTATCTAGCAACACATCATTTCCCCTAATTGATCGGAAAGTCAATGGTTTGACTACGAACCTTTCCATAGACAATATTCGTGCAATTTGTCTTTTTACCATTTTATACCTCATTCAGTTCAAAGCATAAACTATGTGTCAGCTCCTACAAGAATGAATATGTCACAACTAGCCCAAGTAATATTAGATATTGTCATTGAGACTCATTACTCTATTAGACATGTCATTGAAGACCATCTTCATGACATTTCCACTTTGGAAGTATAGGATGATGAAAGAACGAATTGCACGGATATTGTCTATGGAAAAGTTTCTAGTCAAACTACTGATTTTTCGGTCAATTGGGAGTCATGTTGTGTTGCTAAATACCACTCATAATTTGTTCAAATTAATTGTTAATTTGAGTAACTAATATAACTGGGAATCTAATAGGTCACACATTTTAAAGGTGTGAAAGAGAAATAAAATAGCATTGGATATGATCCAAAATTATGAGAAAATTATTTGGAATCAAATCGTAATGAGATTGTGAAAAAAATCTAAAAAAAAATTGCTTGGGGGTCATGGGCCTATGCAGGCTTGCGAGGGGGCTGCCAGCACATGTGTGCATCAGCATGCTGCCTTGCAAAGTTTGGCCAAACTTCCCTTTTAGGCTCCCAACTGTACTTTGCCAAATTTGCTCTATTTGGGCAACCCTAGGGTATTTAGAAAACACCTATAAATTGTTTTTTTTCACTAGAAAAAACTCTAGCCTCCAAGAAAATTAATTGTTAATTTTCTCTACACTTTCCTCATAGAACAATTATTTTGCTGCACAAAATAATTATTCAAGGTTATTTCCTTAAAGGTTTTGTTCTTCAATCTTAGTGTGGATTATCATGGGCTTGGTATGTTGTGGTTTACGACAACCCAACATGAAGAGAAGGTAGAAAACTCCAAGAATACAAAAGGTAAAATATTCAAACCTATTATTTCGGTTAATTAATTTTGATGAAATAAGTTTTATCCTTTGGTTCAGGTTTTAATTTTTTTTTTCGCTGCATTTAATGTATGAGATACATTCTCAAAACTCAACATTAGTATCAGAGCCCCCTTGTATTTATCAAAATTAATTTTTGATTGAAGATGCAATGAAATTGCTTGATTTTGACAATTTTAGTTCCATAGGATTGAAAAATTAATTTTAATTTGTAAAATTAAAAATTAAATATTTTTCTCACTATAATCTAATCATGGGATGATTAAAAATGATTATAATGATTGAAAAATAGTTTGAATGATATTCAAATAATTAATTTCGAATTTATTGCAAAATTGCCTAATAATTAGGTTTTGTTGATTTAGTATTTTTTGTTTGATGGAACTGTTGATAATATTTTTTTAATTTGATTATTAAAATATTATTTGGACATGTTAAAAATGTGTTTAAAATTCTGAAAGTTCCAAGAAATTAATTAAAAATTATTTTAATTAATTTTACAAACAAATTGTCATACTGAGACTGTTTTAGCACACTCGGCGGGGTTGTTTTGTTAGAATTTTTTTAATATATATTTATTTCGGTCGCAATACCTTTAAAATATGGTTATATGATTATTATGATGTTATTTTGATACTAGATACATGCCAAAATTATTTTTCTCAAATTTTAATTTCCAAATAAATTCTAGTTTTAATATGTATCGGTTTGAGCGATTTTTGTGTCGGTTCACTAATCTTGATTTTTGGCTTGTGCCAACAATTATTTTGATTGGTTTGAACTGGCCAAAAGGTGCTTGGACTGACGATATTGGGGGTCAAGAAAATTTTAGAAATTTTTGGGAATTGATTTTTAATCAATTTAAGTTGAGCAATTGCAATTCTAATGTGACTAGATAGTAATGTGCATATTAAAAATTAAAAAAATTTAATTGTTTAATTTTAATATCATTATAATTTTATTTTTAAGGTCGATTAATTTTAAATTAATTGTGGAAATATGAAATTTTAATTTAATGTGATTAAATATTAAAATCTATATTTAAATTGCATACAAAATAGAATTGGCCAATCAATAAAAATATGTTATTTCGGTTCAAGTGTTGAAATCGATTTTTCTAATTAGAATTAAAATGTCATTATCTAATTTACCTTAATTTTATGTATTAGAGAATGCATGTTAGGGGTAAATTGATTGCATGATGGATGATTATGGACTTTAGCCCAATGTGACTGAGCATGCATGGTTAATTTTATTTTTATGGTAAATAAGGTCTGCGTGTCCCTGCATCTCCTTATTTCTCATGTATTTCTCTTATCATCTCGTTCTCCTTAAATGTAATTTGAGGTTTTCTCTTTGAAAATATATAATTATGTTACATAGAATTAGGATAGATGGAGACACAAAAGGAGCAAGAAGCAAGGAGGAGGTGCCATTAAGATGAAGACTTAGAAATAGGAGTTTTGAAAGAATGAAGAAACTATAGATAGCTTAAAAAGGGAGAGTAGAAATTATGTATATTGGCTGCAAAGCAACAATTGCTATAATAGCTATAAAGGCTTAGGTTTCGACACTCTCTAGTAAGCTTATTTAAACGATTAAACAGTTGCAATTTTTATTTTAGTTTATGAATAAAGATTATAATTTTGTTTCATAGTTGAACAAAAGTTTTTCATTTAACTATTAAGAACAATTGTTATTCTATATGGTCAAATGACAATCTTTATGAAACTAGAATATTATGCAATAGAGTTTTTGATCTTTGAATATTTGATTATATTCTCAATATAAATTTAAAGGGTTGATGGACCTTGTACATATAAATGTATATGGACTAATGTTCATAGACACCATAAATGGTTTTGCCTACTTCATTACGCTTGATTATAATTACTCATAATTTAGGTATTTGTATATGACTAGATATAAATTTGATACCTTTGAAACATTTAAAGAACTCAAAATGAAGTAGATGAATAATTCAGCAAAAGTATTAACATACTTAGATTAGATCTAAGTGAAATAATTCTTAAGCTAAAATATTTCAATGTCATATAAGAGATAATGAGATTTTATCTCAACTGACTCTATCTTATATACCATAACACGATGGTTTGCTTAAATGGAGAAATCGAACCTTGTTAGACAAGGTAAGGTCCATGATAAACTTTGTAGAATTCCTTAAAGTTTCTCTTATGATCATGCTTATGGAATTATATTTATGTGATAAACATAATACCTTATCAGTTAGTTGATATTGTTCCATATAAGATATAAAATAACATAGAACCTATTCATTTACAAATAGAATTGTCCTGCTTAAGAGAAGCAAATAATGTTGGATTAGTTAGATGCTAAATCTAAACTAATGCTCGTGTATGGGATAACCAATGAGTCATTTGGATATTTATTTTACCACTATTTGGACAAAAGGTATTTGTTCAAAGTTGTTAGATTTTGAACATGTATCACATACATATTACGTAGCGAAAATTAAAATTTTTAAAAATCCAAAACAAGAGAATCGTTATAATTTCTTGATTTGTTCTTCAACTTTTCACCATGTTGAGTTGTAGCAAACCACAATAATCCAATTTTGGATTGTCTCTAATAATAGCCATGCGAAAATGAAAGGATGAAACCACTAAAGAGATGGCTTGAACACACCTCAAAGTACTAGCAATGATGTATGTTCCTTTAAGAGGAAAAATTAAACTTGTTGTCTAAAATATTTTCTTCTTCCAAAATTTCTTCCTTGTCTATTTTCTATCTCTTGGGGTCTTTTAGATAAAAAAAAAATCAGATTGATAGAACAAAAGTCAAGCGAGGAGAAAATGAATGGTTAGGGGATTAATGGCTATCATGGCCAATTAAATAGCAAGTGTGTGCTACTGCGTACGCTGTTGGGCAGGCCAGGCTAGAGGGCTCGCATGGGCCTATCACCACCTGAGCAATTTTTTTCTACAATCTTATCGCGATCCGACCCAAAATAATTCTCTCATATTTTTTTATCCCATCCAAAACCATTTTACTCATTCTTCAAAATTCCAATGTGTGTGACCCATTAAGTTCCTAGTTATGTAAGCCACTTAAATTATTAATTATTTTAAGCAAGTCGTGAGTGGTATCTAATAATACATCATGACCCCCAACTGACCGGAAAGTCAGTGATTTGACTACGAACCTTTCCATAGACAATTTCTATTCAATTTATCCTTTCACCTCAGTTCAGAATATGGACAATGTGTCAACTCTCGCTAGACTAACTATGGAACACCTAGTCCAAGTGAAGTTGGATCTTGTCCTTGAGATTAATTACTCTATTAGACATGTCACTAAAGACCATCTTCATGACATTTCTACTATGGCAAGAGATTCTCGAGTAATGTCCCAACAAGTGGCCATGGGTATACACTCCTTCTATTCGGAGTGGTGAATCCTTTGTTAGCTACCCAACTACCTTCGGATACCTCAAACTATACCCAATTACCACCCTATGAGCAACCTCTATGAGGTAACAAGGAATAAAGTCAAAGTATAGAATCAGTATCCAAGATATCCTTGAGTACCCCAAGTCTAAGGATACTTGCATCATTGCTATGATAAGACTATCATTGACATTTGAATAGAATATCCATATGATTGTCTCATAAAAGATCATCCAATGTAATTGGCTACTCTTAACAAGCATTCATATGTTAACTCTAAACATCTCATGCTTACATATTATGAGATCTACTGCTTAATCCAATCAAGGAATATAACATGTGCTAGTCTATCTGAATTAATAATGTTCCATCTCATTAATCCTATGACTAGGGATAATTTAGATACTAACATAATTATACATGATAAGAATCTCATTTTCATGATCTCACCATGATTTTCTTCATTCTATGTTATGTATCAAAGACTTTATTAATTGATTTAAGATCACTATCAATTCATATATCAAATGAATACCAAATTAATGAAAATGTCTTTTATTAATTAAATAGATTTGTACAATAAGTGCTAAAGGTGATTGCCTTTAGAGCACTTCTCTAACAACCTCCCACTTATACTAAAGTCAATCGCCTTTATATTGATTCTATAAGCGAGTACATGAGAATCATATTTCCTTTGGGGAAGTGGCTTAGTTGGAGGATCAACTATATTCTGATCAGTGGGCACTTTTTCTACTTTTACATCATTCCTACCAATGATTTGTCTAATTAAATGGTATCTTCTGAGTTTGTGTTTGGACTTCTGATGAGACTGTGGCTCCTTTGCTTGTGCAATAGTTCCATTATTGTTACAATACAATTGTATTGGACCAACAATGATAGGAACCACTCCAAGTTCTATCATGAATTTCTTAATCCAAACCGCTTCTTTTGCTGCTATGTACTCTATTTCAATTATGGAATCAATAGTCGTTTATTGTTTGGAACTCTTCCAGCTGACTGCTCTACCATTAAGTGTGAACATATAACCTGACTGGAATTTTGAGTCTTCCTTGTCAGATTGGAAGCTAGCCTCGGTATACCTCTCACTACAAGGTTTCCATCTCCATATACTAAGAATACACCCTTAGTCGTTTTTAAGTGCTTAAGGATATTCTTAACTGCCACCCAATGACCCTCACTAGGGTCCGATTGGTATCTGCTCATGACACTCAGAGCATATGATACATCGGGTCTTGTACATATCATAACATATATAATTGATCTTATGGCCGAAGCATATGGAATCATACTCATGTGTGTCCTCTCATCCTGTGTCTTAGGACATATAGATTTTGAGAGAGTAATTCCATGGTCATGAGAATATATCCTCTCTTGAACTACTCCATGCTAAACCTTTTTAGCACTGTCGCATATAGGATTTAAGATATTTTTATTGTATGACGCAGAGTGGCCAACTCATTATATTTAAATTGTTATGAAATTTTAAAAGGAGTCGCTACCAATCGTAATTGTTGAATCGATTGGTTTTCCATTAAATAAGGTCTGTATTACAAAGTAAGGGTTCGAGGATCAAATGAATAGGGAAGGTATTAACACCCCAATTTATATAATTTTATTAAGATTTATTATTCTTATTGTTACTTGTATGCTTATTTTAGTAATATATTATCCAATTCATGGATAAAAGTAAGGTAAAGTTTTTTTCTTTTTAAATGACACATATTTTTTAGTTCAATTATTTTTATCATTTTAGTGAAATTAATTTGGTTATTTTTTTTTAAGTTACATATATCAAATTCCTGGATATACATAAAATAAATTAATAATATTTTTTTTTTAAATTATATCCAATACCTAGATATAGTAAAAACATATTTTTATTAGAAAGTTGGACTTGATTCAAATCGAATGCCTACATACCCATTCAATGGATCAAAGTCCGGGTAGTTCGAATTAAATTCATCATTTTTAGAGAAAATAAGTTTTGGAATAAATAAATTTTTGTCATATTCAATTTCTGAATATGACTAATAATAATAATAACCACAATAATAATAATAACAATAACAATAACTTTGGTAAAACATATAAGGAAAAAAAAGAAGAAAATTTTTACTCATTATTATTTTCCAAGTATTACACGAAATTTTTGCTTTTATTTGTACGTAAAAAAATATTATTTGTTTCTTGTTATACTTAAACTTTTTATTTTATAACTATAAAATAGTGATCTTTATTAGAATAAAATGTCTATCTTTTATCAACCATAATTTCTAATTTTATACTATATATTTTAATTTTTTATCTAAATTTATGAAAATAAAAATATACCCCTTTTTACACATAAATATAGAATAATAATAATAATAATAATAATAATAATAATAATAATAATATTAATATTGTATTTTTCATCTCTTTTTTTTTGAAAGAAAAATGGTAGAACAAGCTTTTTACACATTTATTTAATTTAACATACTTAAGTCAAATCTTTACTTTTTAACTTGGGAAATATAATTTCATGTCTTTTTATCATGTCTACTTTTATTCTATTATAAAATATGTCAAATATTATTAAATATTAGTAAAATTAAGAAAATTCACATATAGATAGAGAAAATGATGATAATCATAGTAATAACTAAAAAGTCCAAGAAAAGAAATTTTATTTTTTCCGTGTGAACATTTTTTATTTTGTCAAATTTTTTTGTTTAGGTCAAGTTTTTTTTTTAAATTATTTTAAATTATTTATTATATATTATATATATATATATATATATATATTAATGAGCTTATACATAGTGTCATTCTATCCACTATTTTTTTAAGATAATACTCTACACTAATATATAGATCATAACAAATGATAATAATAATAATGATAAATAAGAAATGGGTATAAAAAATGATAATAATAAAAAAATAACAATAAATACAACACAAATTAATAATGACAACAATAAATAATAAATGGGTAAAGAAAATCAACATATAATAATAATAAATAACAACTAAAAATTATAGATCAAGACATATAATAATAATAATAATAATAATAATAATAATAATAATAATAATAAATAAATAAATAAATAAATGAGAATAACAACTAAAATAAAAAATATATCTTTACTTTTATGTATGAAAAATCTGAAATGATAAAAATTTTTACTTTTTTTTTTTTTTCTCTTTTCTTTCTTCTTTCTTTCTTTCTCTTCTCCCTTTCTCTCTATCTATCTTTCTTTCTCTTTCTCAATCAATTTTTCACCTCCCCCTCCAAATTTTTTTCTTTGCTGTGTGAGTGGGTGCCCTTTTATAGGGAAAAAGTGTGTTTTGATCATTGGAACAAAATTTTTTATCCATTGTGTTAAAATCAAAAAATAAAAAGAAAAAATATATTTGAAAGAATTGGAGGCATGGGAGGAATGAGAAATTTCTTTTGTCATAAGTTGACAACTTTTGTATCATTATTTATTTTTAAATTATTATTATTATTATACTTATATTTTATTACTATTATTCATTCATTGTTTTAGAAAAAGAAAATAATAATAATAATAATAATAATAATAATATATTTGTAAGATATAGAGACATTAGATGTATGAGGGATTCTTGTACCACTCATACATATGACCTTCAAAGCATTATTATTATTATTTTTTATATTTTTCTTTAATTGATTTCTCTTTTATTATTATTTTTTTAATATTTATACATAGAAGTTTCAATTGAAATTGACCAAATAAAAGGCCTAAAATGTCTCTAATGGATAGTCCAAGAATATATAGAAAGCCCAATATGAATGATTTAATTATTTGCTCTAATTTTAGTATATATTTTTTTATTATCTACAGTTGCCCCCCTTTGTATGTCTCTTAATTTATAAGAGTCATGCAAAGTTGCTAATTAATTCAATATGATTAAATCTAAACAAACGATTAATTGATTGAGACGAAGCTGCAATCAGATATGCTGGTTGAAGAGGAATGACAAATTTCAAAGTATTGTCTTTAATAAAGTTTGAAAAATTAGAAAAGGTGTAGTTACAACTAATTTTCAAGAAAAAGATATATATTTGAAAAATTAGTGGAGATGTAGCTACCACTAATCTTATAGGAGTATCGGTAATTATAAAAGTATTACCAAAATAAAATTTGAAAGAGATTATTAGAGATGCAACTCCCAATAATTTCTAAAAAAATTGACAATTGTGCCAAGCGAAATTTGGGAGAAATTATTAGAGTAATAACAACCAATACTTTCTAAGATAATTGATAATCATAAAATTTGAAAGAAATTACTAGAGATGTAATTGCTAATAATTTATAAGAGAATTGACAACTATGAAAATGTTGCCAAAAAAGTAATTTGAGAGAAATTACTGGAGATATAACTGTCAAAAATTTATAACGAAAATGTTGCAACAAATGAATTTTGAAAAGTTAATAGAGATGTAACTACCACTAATTTCTAAAGAAGTAATAATAGAAACACAAATTATAACCTTAATTGGCCTTTGTAAGAATATGTACAATGCTCACATGTATATAATTTAATATTATTATTATCCATTTACTGATGAGTTTTGAACATGTATCACATATAAATTACGCAGCGGAAAATAAAAATTTTCAAAACCCAAATCAAAGGATTTTACTTGTACTAATTAAAACTAATTTAACAAAAAAAAAATTCATAAATTATACCTTTATAATTTCTTGATTTTTTTTCACCTTCTTACCTTATTGGGTTGTAGCAATCCACAACAATCCAATCCTGAATTGTCTCTAACAATATCCACTCGAAAATGAGAGAATGAAACTAGTAGGGAGATGACTTGAACATACTTCAAAGTGCTAGCAATGATATATGTTCATATAAGAGGAAAATTAAACTCTTTAATTTTCTTGTTGTCTCCAAAAATTTTTTTTCTCATAAAAATTTTTTCTTGTCTATTTTCTATCTTTTGGGGGTCTTTTAGATAAAAAAAAAAATTAGAAAACTAGATCAAAATTGAAAGGAGAAGAAAATGAAAAGTCATGAATAGTGATTTGGCCAATTTCTAGGGGAATAGGGCGCTGCGCGCCAGCTGGCCTACTACCTATCAACCCCCCTGAGCGATTTTTTCCCGCGATCTTATCACGAACCAACTCAAAATAATTTTCTCATATTTTGAATCTCATCCAAAGCCATTTCACTAATTCTTTACATCTCCAAAGCATGTGACTAATTAGGTTCCCGGTTATATTGGCCATTTAAATTATCAAATAATTTAAACAAATTATGAGAAGTATCTAGCAACACATCAAGATCCCCAATTGACTAGAAAGTTAGTGGTTTAACTATGAACCTTTCCATAGACAACAATATGTGCAATTTGTCCTTTCACCATTCTATATTCCACTCGGTTCAGAGCATAAACTATGTGTCAGCTCCTACTAGACTGACTACGTTACATCTAACCCAAGTGATGTTAGATCTTGTCCTTAGGACTCATTACTCTATTAGACATGTCATTGAAGACCATCTTCAGGATATTTCCACTCTGGCCAAGGATTCCCAAGTAATGATCCCGGCAAGAGGCCGTTGGTATACTCTCCCTCTATCAAGAGTGGTGAATTCTCTATTGGCTACTCAATTACCTTTGAATACCTCAAGCTGTACCCAATCACCACTCTATGAGTGACCTCTATAAGGCAACAAGGAATGGAGTCAAAGCATAAAATCAGTATCTAAGATATCCTTGAGTACCTCAAGTCTAAGGATACTTGCCCTATTGCTATGATGAGACTATCATTGACATTTGAATAGATAATCTATATGATCGTCTCATAGCAGGTCATCCAATATAATTGACTACTCTTAGCAAGCATCCACATATTAACTTTGAACATCTCATGTTCATAGCTTATAAGATCTACTACTTGATCCAATCAAGGAGTATAACATGTGCTAGTCTATCCGGTTCAAAAATGTCCCATCTTGTTGATCCTATGACTAGGGATAATTTAGATATTAAAATAATTACACATGATAAAAATCTCATTATCATGATCCCATCATGATTTTCTTCATGCTATGTTTCATATCATAGACTTTCATTAATTAGTTTAAAATCTATATCAATTCATATGCAAATGAATACTAATATAATGAAAGAAAGCCTTTATGAATGTGTACACTAAGTGCCTAAGACGATTGCCTTTTGAGCACATCTCTAACAATCTCCCACTTGCACTAAAGCCAATCACCTTTGTACATTACAATATAGGTGAGGATATGACTATCACATTCCATTGGGGTTTTGGTCTAGTGACTTGATTAGATGTTTTCTGATCAGTGGGAACTCTTTCTCTCATTACATCACATCTACCATTGATTTCTAAAATCAATTGATAAGATTGAGTACATGTTTGGACCTTTTGATGAGACCATGATTTCATTGCATATGCAATGGCTCTATTGTTGTTCCAATCATATTTGACTTACAATACTAGGAATCACTTCTACCTTGTGATGAATTCCCTTTCCAAACTACTTCCTCAGCTGCCTTAGAAGCTGTAATGTACTTTAAGTTGTGGAATCATCAATCATCATCTGTTAGCAATTTTCCAATTGGCTAGACAACTATTTAATGTGAATACATAGCCTGACTAGGATTTTGAGTTATCCTTATCGAATTGGATACTGGTATCCATAATCCTGCTTATCTTAAGCTTACTATCTCCTTAAACCAAGAATACACCCTCAATCCTTCTCAAGTATTTAATGATGTTCTTGATAGTCACGCATAATCCCTAGATGTGATCATATTTGTAGCACCCTACCATATAATTAAGGAATATACATCAATTATATAGAAAGGTACTATAATGTTTTAAAAGGTAAAACATATATTTTCTTTTCTTAAAAAAAAAATACTTTTGCACCATGGCCATGATGACTTTTTAAAATATAGAGTAAATTTTGAATATGCATAAGGTTTATATATATATTTTTCATATTACAAAATAAAGGCCTTAACCTGGCTAGAGTTATACAAAAATTCATCTAAAATTTAAAATATTTACATTCCCACCCAAAGAAAAATAACAAAACGAAATAGTTGTATTACCAACCCCAATAGATTTGTCTTGAACTTTTCTCCTTGGGCTTCTTCTATTAGTTAGCAATTGATCCCCTATCTTCAATCTGCGTGGGAAATCAATATCCATATGCTATGCATAAAATGCTTAGTGGTACATAACAACATATAGTTTTAATCTTCATATATGCATGAAAAATATATACATTTATGGATAATTATGTATGCATGAGCATATATATATATATATCACCACATCCAATACACATATTTCAACATCACATGTAACACCTTATACCTATGAATATCACTTATACTTATATCATATTATCATATATTGCATAGAATAAGACATATTACTGTTTATAATGAGGGATAAACTTTTTTTTGGATCATATAACATTATCATTTTGCAACATTTGATAGCTCAGCTAAGCATCACATCCTGATTATAAACCTAATATATCACATATGTTAACAATTCAGACACTATGTTCAATTATTTCAGTTACAAAGGTTAAAGCCAAATACACATTTACACACTATTACATATTTACTAATTTATATATATGCGGATAGACAACCCAAATTACAAATGTCATGTTTCTCTACATATGTGCAATGCAAGGAGAGAGATTGGTGAGGCTCGGCCGGTGACCTGTGATCCATATCCCTTATATGGAATGCACCTCCAAAATGAGCTAATTACTCTTCTTTGCCTGAAAGATGATGCAATTTGGTGAGTTGCAACTCAATGAGAATAATTATCAAAAGCTTTCTAAAGTACCAAGCCAATCACAGTTACAAGTAATAATCATCATTCATACACATTTTACATGTCATTCTATTTATCAATATCACATAAATATAAGTAATATTAATTCATGTAAACATTTCATTTGCTTATGCTTATGTCATTTTCTTATTGTTATGACCAGGCTAAACAGACATTGTCCCGAGTTTCCATGTGAACATTTGCATTTGCTAGCTAGCTTGATCATTTGTAACATTTGCACATTTGTTAGGCCATTGTCCTTTTCTTTTACTTTTGAACATTTGTTTAGGCTATAGCCTCTTCTTTTGCTTTACAATGCCATTTAGCTAGTCACAATGCCTTTTAAATCCATATGCATATGCAATTTGCAACAATAATTACTTAACATTTGCATTTATACCGCATTTGCATATTCAATAATCAATCACTCCATATAAGAAAAGCCTATAACATAACCATATAATTAAGTCATTCATCACCTTTTGATATCATATCCCTACCATAACAATCACGTAATTCATATGGCCGCAAGTCAAGTCACGTTGCACATAGCACGTAATAATCACATTACAAGTAACACGTACTAAAGAAATCATTCGATAATTAAACTCACCTTTTCTTTTGCTAATAAGCCTCTATCTCACTGTCTTTCACTTTCTTGAGGCTCTGCAATATGTTGTGGACCTAATTGAATGTATACTTGGTCAATTGGTAGCTCAATAAACTTAGTAAAACTTAAACAAATTGAAATATACATTTTAAGGACCACTAACTAGGGTTTGGTCTAATGGTAGTGTGACCTTCATGTGTTCATTAGCTTATAACTTTTTCTATACTAGTCCAATTTGTATGGTTCTTATTTCTAATTAAAGCTAACATGTATAGATACCATATATATAAATTTCATAGCAATTGGACCATTTTGGAATATTTTATGCAATTTATAAACATGTTCTGTTCTCTGCCTTGTTTTTGACCATAGGCAGTTTTGAGACACCAACTTTGCTTCTTCATATCTTACAACATGTAAGTCATATTTGTATGAAACTTTTGATGCACATAGATATGTTAAAATGGAATATTTTTCATGTGAAAACTTGCATCCATTCTACCTCTAAGGTCCTCATATGGTTGGGTAATTGGGACTGGTCAGAAATAGGGCTGGCATCCGGATCAGTCTAACTTCTGAAGGTTCTAACTCCCAACATATAAAACATATTGAGGTGAAATTTGTGCCAACATTTAGCTAAGACATTTACCTATAACTTTCATGTTTTTACCATTTATAGATTACGCCTATAAGGAGCTCAAAATTGGCAAACAACTAACTGGACCTGCCCAGGACACTAAGCAGACAGTTCAAATATGGAACAGGCATGACTCTCTTGCCTATAACTCAACATCCACCCATAATCTAGTCCTGAAATTTGGTATACACCTAGATAACACATGCATCTACAACTTGCATATTTTCCTCAAATATCGATTCTATCATATAGAAACATATTCAAAACAGAAAGTGATTCAGCTAGGTTCCTCAATGGAACCAGTTCCAGTCCGATGCCCATATCTTTCTACAAAAACCAAATCATGCAAAACCATTTATATAGCCTTAAATGTAAGACATAAAGCTACAAGTTTGGTGTTTGACATCTTTCCAGAATCAGTCTCTATGGCTTTCCAAATCGAGTTACAATACACTACTTGTGACTGACCCGAATCAGTCATAATGAACACTTAAAGAAGAAGACATGATTACTTACCAAGAATGAGCTTTCAAGGGCTGAATTTACAGCAAAAATTAAGTGAAACAATGAAGAAAAGAAGGCTCTTATGGGGGAAGAAGAAGAAGAAATGACTGGGGAGATAAGGCTATTCAGAATGTGTGAAAAGCAACAAAATGGGCAACACTAATAAGTCAAAAGCTGCCTATCTTTCTTTGTCCTTTCTTCCTTTTCCTTTTCTTTCTTTTTAAAAAAAATTTCTATCATTTGATTAACTTATTTTCAATACCTTGTCATCCTTATTTAATTTATAACTTGACACGTGCGACTTGCTCTTATTACAATAAACCGACCGGTAGCAAGTCTGCCTCGTGAGCATGTTCTAACTAAAATCCCTATGTATGCATATGTTTTGTATGAATGACATTTATAAAATGAATATATCCAAATGGAATGTGTGTAATAATGCATGTGGGAAAGTCAAGGATGTTACAATTTGAGACCTATTCCTATGGATTTCAATTCCATGGACAAAAGATGCTTCTTTAAGATGTTTCATGTCAAAATTTTTAGACAACAACTGCTTCACTTCATGCAGTGTTCCTAAATCATTACTTACAAGCAAAATATCATCTACATACAATATTAGAAAAATATATTTGCTCCTACTGATCTTGAGATATATGCATTTATCAACCTCACTTTCAACAAAACCGAAAGAGGTGATTACATCATCAAATTTTAGGCACAATTGTTGTGAGGCTTGTTTTAAACTATATATAGACTTTTGAAGTCTACACATAAGATGGTCTTTTCCATCTTCTTAAAACCCTTTAATTGTTCCATATAGACCTTTTCATTTAATTCTCCATTTAAGAATGCAGTTTTAACATCCATTTGATGTAACTCTAAATTAAAATAAGCTATTAGTGTCATGATTACTTTGAATGTATCCTTTGAAGATACAGGAGAAAAAGTTTCATTACAATCAATTCCTCCTCTCTGTGTAAATTCTTTAGCAACTAGTTTATCCTTAAACTGCTCTATATTCCCTTTGGAGTCCTTTTTGGTCTTATAGACTCATTTACAACCGATAGGTCTACAACCTTCAGGTAATTCAACAAGCTCAAACACACCAATACAATCCATATATTGCATTTCATCTCTTATTGCTTTCCACCACAAATCAGATTAAGAACTATAAACAGCTTCTTCAAAAGATGTAGGACCAATGTCATAATCACTCTCACCTAAATAGACCACATATTGAGAAGAAATAGTAGATTTTCTTTCTCTAGTTGACCTTCTAATAGGAATATGTGCAACTGCATCTTATGATAATGAAGCCTCATTTGACTGTATAGGCTCAACCCATACTGGATTAATCACAAGTGTAAAATCCAACATTACAATTTGCTTTGGTACTGGAATATATATAATCTAAATCTGATGTTCCTCACTTGTGATCTTAGAGTGATCACTTTCATCAACTACATCAAATTCCAAAAACTTAGCTATTTGTGATTCCACAATTCTAGAACCCCTTTGTCTATAATAAAATTTGTAGCCTTTTAAATGGTCTGGGTACCCTATAAAATAGCAACGAGTCGATCTAGATTGCAATTTACCTTCGACAGGATTATAAAGTCGTACTTTTGAAGGGCAACCCCAAATGCAAAGATGATTCAAACTAGGTTTCCTTTTGGTCCATAATTCAAATGGTGTTTTAGCTACAAACTTGTTAGGGACTCTATTGAGTATATACAGTGCCATTTTCATAGCCTCATCCAAAAGAAAATCTAAAAGATTAGACCTTGACATCATGCCTCTTACCATTTTATTCAAGGTGCAATTCTGCCTTCGGCCACACCATTCTAATCAGGACTTCCTACCATAATAAATTGAGCTACTATTCCACAATCTTCTAGGTATTTGGAAAAAAGGACCTTTTACTTACCAATTATACTAAATTTTCCATAATACTCTCTATCTCGATCATATTTAACAATCTTGATAACTTTTCCCCTCTATTTTTCAACTTCAGTCTTAAAAATCTTGAATTTATCAAGAGATTCAGACTTTTTCTTAATCAAGTACAGATATCAATATTGGGAAAAGTTATCAATGAATGTTATAAAATACTTGTTAGTGTATATTGTGGGTGAAGAAGGTCCACATGTCTGCATGAATTATCTTTTAGAGATATGAACTCCGAATAGATCTATTTTTCTTAAATTTGGTCAGTTAACCCCTATAACAGTCAACACATATTTCTAGGTTACTGAAATCAAGAGCAGGTAGGATATTATCCTTAATTAACCTTCTACCCTTTTCCCTAGAAATATGGCCAACCCTTTTATGCCACAATGTGGAAGACTTTTCCTTAATCAAGGTTCTCTTGGCAATAACATGTTCAACATTATAAGGGACATTTGAACTCAAACACACTTGATGCAAACCATATTACAAAAAAAAAATGATAATTGCTTTTGAATTAAAAGTTATATTTATAACACCATCATTAAAAACAAAAGCATAGCCTATTTTGCCTAGTTCAGATACAGATATCAAGTTTCTTCTAAAAGATGGTATGAACAAAACATTTGTTAAAAAATGTTGAAAACCACTGTCCAAGTTCAAACAAATATCTCCAATAAAAAGAACTTCAACTGTATCATTATTGCCAACCGTGAACACTGATTCCTCTTTACTTGGCTTTCTCTTGTTTATGAATCCCTATAATGTGAAGGCAACATATTTAGTTTCTCCACTATCAAGCCACCAAGAACTAGAAGTGGCATCAATTAAATTGGATTCATAAACAATAAGACCAAAGGAATTACCTCTAAGATCATGTTTTTCTAACCATGCTTTATAATTGAGACAATCAGCTTTCTTGTTGCCCAAACAATCACCAAAAAGGGGACGGGGGGGGTGTTGAATTGGTGGGAAGATAAAAAATTCTTACACTTATAAGGAAGTGAAAAGGATTGAAAAGATTGAGATACGAATTTTATAAAGGTTCAGGTATTAACTAACCCTACTCCTCTCCCCAACCTTAATTGGATATTCACTAATCTAATCACTTAGATTACAAATGGAGTTTTTGCTAGCTCACTCCCAACTAGGTGATTTACCAAGGCTAGCACTCAATCCAATATTCTCGTGTGTTTTTATGGCTCATACAACAACTCATTCCTTGTAATTTGGCTCACACTACCTAATTATAAGATAAGCCAAGTGTTTGAAGATTAACACTTGAACCCTTACAGAAATGATTAATGAAAAAAGATTGAGAAATTAAATTGCAAGAGTTTTGGCACTTTGAAAATAGTTAGTTATTTTAAATGGCCATTTGGTAGGATATTTATACTGATTACCTACCAATTATCTATTAAAAAGTAGTACCTTAACTCTTTTTAATGTTATCTTACAAATGCATTAAATGTTATCTGCAAATAGGGGTTCCCGGTCGGGAATATAGCTTTCCCAGTCAGGAAATAGCCTATTTTGATATGTGGCATCTTCTGGTTGGCAGAATCGTCCAATGGCTTGTCCCTATTCAATTTTTCTGGTCGAGACTCCTTGTGTCCCAGTTGGGACTTGCCCGATGATGCCATAGCCGAGGACTTGGGTCTACTGGCCTTGAGTTCTTCCCAGTCGAGACCACTCTTCCCGATCGGGACCTAAGTCAATTTGACTTTGGTCGTTTTGACTTTATGATGACTTAGCACATTTTGGTGGTATCTCATTTTCAACGATCATGTCCTTTTGAATTTTTTGATCAAACTATAACATGTCATAGTCTGGAAATGGAATGTCCCAGTTAGGACATCTCCTGTCCTGGTCTGTTTCTGCTACTGGAGCTTTGGAAGATCATAAGACAATGTTTCCCAGTCTGGACACTCACTTCCCGGTCTGTACTTGAGTCCCTGTCGAGAGTTACGCATTTCTAGGAAATACTTGACTTGTTCAATGAGGAATATATAACCAAATGTGCTGAGACTTTGAACACTATCAAAACAACACTTAATGAAGATGTTAGTAATATTTAATTTGATTGTCAATATCAAAATAGAGAGCAATAATCCTAAGATTAACAATCTCCCCCTTTTGATTTTGACAATCAAACTAGGCAAAAATAACAAATTGATATTGCTATAATCAAATTGATATATGAATAATAAGTGTTCAAAGTTTCACATCATTTAAAGATATAAAACATATTTAATACCTCAAGTCAAAAAGTCAACATAATTGATAAAGTTAATTTTTTGCATAGTTCATGTTTTTTCTTCTCCCCTTTTGTCAATATCAAAAATAATGAATTGCAATCACCAAATTGATATAGAGATAAAGAACAAGAAACCATTTTATTGAAAGGAAATGTGTTACATAAAAAAATGTTGTAAACTAAAAATGGAAAGAGAAAAACATTAAGTTATGCATATCCTTCTTTATCACTTGCCTCCTCTTCCTTTTCACCACCTTCTTCCTCTTCATGAACGCCTTGCTCCCCCTTAAAAAGTGGGGCTTGTTCAAAGCTATGAGTGCATACATTAAGATTAAGTTGCCCTTGCATGCTTTGAATATCCAAGTGAAGGTGTTGCATCATATCCCTCATGGTGTTGAAGGATTGCATTTGAAAGTCATAAAGACTTTGCAAGGTAATTTGTTATGGTTGAAAAGGTGGTGATGGAGGCATTTTTGGTACTCTTAAACTTTCTCCTCCTATAGAGAGCCTTGCCCGCTTCCTTGTGGCTTCTTGAGTGGCCTTTTGGGCGCCATATTCTCTAAAGGCATAGAAAAAGGTATCAACCTCCTTGAAGGGCCTTACAATTTAGGAGATAATGGATGTCCAAGAAGCTCTCATATTGAGAACGAGATAAAGAGAAAAGTGCACAATTTTCATCCGTCATGAGATGAAGATACCTTGCAAGATAAGTGATTTGAGCATGGAGAGAAATTATTCCTTTAGTAATGGAGGCCATGGACTGAAACTTGTCAAGAAAAAGATGGGCCATTTCAAAGTCATCTATATTTAGAGTGCAGTTTGATATGAACTTCGATGATGGCAGCATACTGCTTCTTCTCCTCCCTTGAGAAGGCATTGAAGGAGGAGAAGTTGGAGGAAGAAGCCGCTCATTTGCCTTTGGAGGCTCTTGATTTCAAAGTTCCAACCTTTAGTGCCATTGGAGAGATTTTGTTAAAGAATAAAAATTTGAGAGAGAGAGAGTGTTGATGCAAAAGTGAAGAAAAGAATGAGAATAGTGGGGTATTTATAGAGTTTGAAGAGGTATGTTACTGTTTGAGGTGTTTAAAAGGGAGTTATGGCAGATGGACTTGATTAGTGGCAGTTACAAAAGTTGTCATCAAATCAATCCTGATAGAGACAGGGGAGTTCCTAACTGGGAACCCTCTAACAGTCAGAAAAATTCAAATTTTTGGACACAGTCCCGAGGGGGACAGGCGGCTTCCTGAGCGTGCACTTTTAAAAAGGTGCAACGGTTAGATAATATGCAAATGTCCCGATCGGAAAATGTGGTTTTCCAGCGGGATATGAAGATATACAACAGTTAATATGATGGCCGAGAAGTCACGAGCGGGAGGGATAATATCTCGACCGGGAAATATGTTTCCCGAGCAAGAGTTATAGGTACTCCGAAAATTTTAGGAGAGAAAAGAAATAAACTAACCATGAAGTATAGCATTCATATTCAATAAGTAAAGAGTATATAAAAACAATTTTATACATGTAAAAGCATGATTTAAAGTTTTCTCAAACCAATGTGCTCCCATCAAGCATACCAAGCTCTCTCTTTATAAAACAAAACCTTTCATCATTTAAGGGCTTGGTAAAAATATATGTTAGTTAGTTTTCAATGTCAATAAAATCTAACACTACATCACCATTTTGATAATGATCTCTTAAAAAATGATATCTTATGTCAATATGTTTACTTCTAGAATGTTGAATGGGATTTTTTGAGAGATTTATTGCACAATTGTTATCATATTTAATGGGAATGTGATCAATTGCTTGGCCATAATCCTTGAGTTGTTGTTTCATCCAAAGAACTTAAGTGTAACAACAGCCTGTCGCCACATATTTAGCTTCGACGGTGGACAAGGCAATTGAAACTTATTTCTTACTATGCCAAAAAACTAAACATTCACCAATAAAGAGACAAGTTCCGGATGTACTTTTTCTATCCAAAAGACTACCGGCGTAGTCGGCATCCGAAAAACCAATGATATGAAATGAAGAATTTCTAGAATATCATAGTCCTAAATGCATGGTGCCATGAAGATATTTCAAAAAAAAATTTTACAGCATTCAAATGTGATTCTTTAGGACATGATTGAAATCTAGCACATAAGCATACATTATACATAATATCGGGTCTAGAGGCAATTAAATAAAGAAGTGAGATGATCATACCTCTATAAAGCTTTTCATCAATAGTTTTACCCTTTTCATCTTTGTCTAATTTTGTTGATGTACCCATTGGAGTCTTGACATTCTTGCAGTCATCCATCCCAAACTTCTTGATCAATTCCTCAATGTACTTGGATTGATTGATGAAGATGCCATATTTGCCTTGTTTAATTTAGAGTCTAAGGAGAAATTTAAGCTCTCCTATCATACTCATCTCAAATTCTCTAGTCATACACTTAGCAAATTCATGGCAAAGATCCTCATTAATAGACCCAAAGATAATGTCATCAACATAAATTTGAACAATAAGAATGTCAAGCTTACGTTTTTTAATAAAAAGAGTTGATTCAACATGCCCTTTTGAGAATCCATTTTTTAAGAGAAATGCACTTAGTATTTCATATCAAGCTCTAAGGGCTTGCTTTAAACCATATAAAGCCTTGGTGAGTTTATAGACATGATTTGGAAAAGCGTGATCTTCAAAACCAGGAGGTTGTTCATCATATACTTCCTCTGATATAAAACCATTTAAAAAAGCACTTTTAACATCCATTTGAAAAAGCTTGAAATTCATATGACATGCATATGCTAATAAAATACGTACAGCTTCTAATCTTGCTACGGGGGCAAAGGTTTTATTATAATCAATGTCTTCCTCTTAGTTGTACCCTTTGGCAAACAATCTAGCCTTATTCCTTGTAATATTACCATCTTCATCCGGTTTGTTCCTATAAACCCACTTACTACCAATAATTGGGTAGTCACTAGGTCTTAGAACTAAGGTCCAAACCTCATTCCTCTCAAATTAATTGAGTTCATCTTGCATAGCAATCACCCAACTCTCATCATCCAAAGCTTTACGAATTGACTTTGGTTCAATTTGAGATACACACACAAGAATAGAATTAAGATATTTTGAACGAGTACTTACACCTTTTGAAGGGTCACCAATGATTTGCTCCTTTGGGTGGTTTCTTGTATATCTCCATTCCCTTGGTAACTCATTGGTCTCTTGTTCTTGAGCTTGGGATTACTCTTCCCTTTGAAGTTGTTCCTCACCAAGGTCATTCTTCTTTGTGGATATCTCTTGTTCTACTTGATCAAGATTGAGATTCTCCATAGAACCTACAACATCATTCAAAGACTTTCCCAAGATCAAGTCTATAGGTTTCATTAAAATTAACATGTATAGACTCTTCTACAATCAATGTTTTTTTATTAAAGACTATACGCTTTACTAGAGGTAGAGTAACCAAGAAATATGCCTTCATCCGATTTTGAGGCAAATTTTCCAAGGTTGTCCTTGGTATTTAATATGAAGCATTTACAACCAAATACTCTAAGATATGAGATCTTGAGTTTTCTTCCATTCCAAAGCTCATAAGAGGTTTTATTCAAAATGAGTCTTTTGAAAACTCGATTTCCAATATAACATGCAGTATTAGTAGCTTTCGCCCAAAAGTAGGTTGGAAGTCCATACTCATTAAGCATTATTCTAACCATTTCTACTGATATTCGATTTTTCCTTTCAACTACTTTATTTTGTTGAGGAGTTCTTGGAGTGAAAAAATCATGAGAAATACCTTTTTCTAAACAATAATTTTCAAAAATCTCATTTTCAAATTTTTTGCCATGATCACTTCTAATCAAGACATGTATTAGGTTTACCTAATTCAATAATAGTAGTGACAGAAGTAGGCTAACTAGGCTGAGATTTCATAAAATCTTGATACTTAGCATATTCATTTGCATATATCATGACAAACTTTTCCTCCATATTTGTTAAAATAATCAAACAAACTACTCAAAATTATACTAGTCACCAAGAGAGGAAAACAAAACTTGTAATACAAAAGGCCTCACGCCACACCGATGTAGACCTTACCCGATCGGATAAGATTTAACCCTAAATAGCAAATTTAACTCTCAAACAGTAAAATATCTCCCCAAACAGTAAAAGAAGAGAGGGTACAAACTTTCCTAATAGGCAAGCAAATATCAATGAACAAACACCAAGACTAAGGCGACCTTCGAAGAGGAAACCGGAGTGAGGATTCTGATCACTGTATTCTGGGCCAGCACTGATCTGCAGGTGATGCTCCTTCTATGGCCGGTGATGACATACTAAAGTCATTCTAAAATAGTGATGCAAAACTCTTGCTCTCTAGAGCAAGAAAAAATTTGCTTTCTAGGGCAAGAAAAAAATAAAACCCAATTTTGTTTTTGAAAATGCTCTAAGGCTCTGATACCATGATGAAAACAAAGAATTGAGAGAATTTGATTGTGTATTTCACTATGAAAGAGTATATAAATATAAATATATATATATATATAATTTTGTAGAGATCAAAATAGAAAAAAAAATTAGCTAATTCCTATTTAGGCTAATCTTGCAACATAATGCTTATTTTAATCATTTAACTATTTTTGCTATCTAATATCCTAATAATTTAATACTTATCTTCATTTTTCATTAATAACTAAGTAACAAGTGTTGGGCTTATGGTTTGCTACAGTATAACAAATTAATAATAATAACTGCTATTTCAGTCAGTAGAAAAGACAATCTACTGAGTGTTTTCTTTTTTCTTTTTCTCTTTCTTTTTATGGGGAAAAAAGGATAGAAATGGTTAACTATTACACAAACAGACATATGGTATTAACCGGCTTCACTAGGGTTTTGATATCTAAGCATAACTCAACAAGCTCCACTATCTTATGGCAGTAACCACAGCAGAAAATGAGAAGAGGGCACTGGAATTTTTGGGTCTGGCGGATGGACAAAACCTCAAAAACAGTGTAAGGTTCTGGCCAAATATTTCTTATTAATAATTTTGGAATGAGGAAAACAATAAGGTACTTTTCTTAAGTGCACGAGTGTTTCGCAGGATTTGAAGGTGAATCTTATGATTATTGCATGCCCGGAATGGCATATTATGAGCAGTTCAAGAGAAAGAATTAAGGCAAATATTAAACTTCATTGCTACATTATGCAGAGATATAGATACTTCACTCTTTGAAATCAGACTTCATGATCTTTTATCTTTCAATTTTCATGGGATAATTTCAGAATATGATTGAGTTTCATACGTGTTGTGGGTTATCTAACTTCTTGTTCATTGTGGTTTTTTGCCAATAGGAATCACCTAACATGAAGGAGATACCAGTAGTTGTAGTGTCATCTGAGAATGTCCTTACAAGAATAAAACAGTAATTGCTGGCACTGAAATCTCAAATTTTCTTTTCTTTCATGTTTCCTTCATCATTATTCTCTTAGCGGGCTTAACTCATTAATTAAACAACATTTGAACAAACAGATGCTTGGAGAAAGGAGCACAAGAATTCTTCTACAGTTGTCAGACGTCTCGAAATTGGGATGCCATATATATATAGTTCAACCATCCATCCTTTGCATAAGAAGAAAGTTCCCCAAACATGGGCTAAAGTGTGGGAACTATGAGAGAAGAAAAGAAATGCAATAGAAGAGAAGAAATTTTTGTAACTTGACAGTGTACTGCAGAATTGCAACCAGTAGAAAATTTATTATACCCTAGATTAGTTTTTTTTTTTTTTCCAGCATTTGTTATCTATTTACAAAAGATTTTAGGTGATTAGCATTCGCAGATTTCCTATTTGAAAGAAGCTCTGGCTTGAATCTTATTTTTATGCTGCGAATCACAATCTACAGCACTAACAAATGGAGAAAAAATAATAATTTTTGGCTAGTTCAGTAGAATGAAACAGATGAATGAATAAGAATTTGCTCGTGTCTCTATTTTTTTTTTTCCTCCCGAGTCCCTCAAAGTTTCAGCATCCAATAATCATGAGGATGGTATACATATACCTTCTTCACTGTGTTGCCTCGGTCGCCGCCTTCTGCGCACAAAGAAGTTGAAGAACATAGCTTTATAGCATCAACAGCTGGGGAGAAGAGTTAAGACAATTACTGTGTCTTTAACTTGAAATCTTGCTTCTTTCCGCTCTTCATGTCCTATTTTATGGATTCAGATGAATGAAGCACATTCAGTTGAAGACAAAAAAACAAAAAAAAAAAAGAAGAGAAAGAATGAAAGACAGCTAATCAGTTTCAAAAGACCTGAAATTGGCAAGTCAAGAATAGAGGCCAAAGATTTTATACCTTTGTTCCCCTGCTCACAAAGAAGAGGCACTTCATCATCATGGTGATGTCTGAAAACAATGTGAACAATATTTTTAGTAAACATACATACAGTATATAACAGGTTTTAACAGGAAAATAGAGGCGAGAGTTTAGTTCTAAGTTAATTTGACATACTCTGATCCAAATAAACTGCTTTTAGATTTGTCAGAGATCACAGAAGATGATGTCTCTACTGCTTCTTCCTTGGAATCCTTGCATTGAGTGCCTTGCTCATCAGAATCATAAGCACCAATTCCCTTCATATTTGTCTCGATAAGAATTTCTTTTTGAGGCTTGACTTGTTCATCCTTGACTTCTTGAGTCTCTGATTGATTTTGATCACTTCTGATCACGCTTCCCTGTGCTGACAAATCTGAAAACAAATTTTCTCCATGAGAAAACGCACCTTGTGAGGAATTTGCAGGCCTTCTTTCCAACACAAAATCAGGAGAATCTGGAAAGAAATCTGGCTTTGTTGCCCAATTTGACATTGAAGGAGAATCATAAGAGTGTTTATGACTAGGTGGTCGAAAGGATGTGAACTTTTCAGAGATGCAACTTGCAGAAGGCAAAGGTTTAAAAGAACTTCCATCTTTAAATCTGCTGAAAGAAAATTTGGCATCACTACTTGGTTCAGGGACTGAAGATAAGCCAAAAAGTTCTTCACTGAAAGGTTTGGAACCTGTTGATGGATGTTTTCTTTCTAAGGCTGGACATGCAGAACCTAAACCTAAGTTTGTATCTGCTGATCTATATCCTTGTTCAAACAACCAACTACCATGAGGTGCTATTTTCTCCCTAGAAAGAAAATTTAAGTTGCAAGCTGATCTGGAATTTGGTAAGATTGGCATCTGCATCCATTTTCCTGACTGACATTCATTGTTTCCTTGTTGAAGATCCTCCCTTTTTTTGAAATGCTTTTCTTTCGCAAGAATGTCTTTAACACCATGCTTAATTTCAGGGCCACCAAATGCATGCCTGTATCTTTTCTTCTCCCTTGCTCTGGAGTTTACTGGAGAAATATCACTCATCTCTTCCCTCACTTCAGATGGAAATGAACAAATCAATGTTAAAATTAATCCAGAACATGCCAATTTGATTTACAAATTCACCCAACAAAATATTATAACCTGCTGTGGATGAGCATGACTCTTCACTGCAAAGGAAAGACACCATTAGTTAAAGGCTTGAGGCTTCAAAGAAATTGCCGGGGCAATGAGGTCTATACGATAAGGCTTACCTCAATGAACTCAAACCTTCCCTTGAATCTTTCAAACGAATGCTAGACCAATCAGGATGCACAGTTACATCTCCAAAATCAATATTGGTCTCTACCAAATGGTGTCTGCCACTGTCAAAGACAAAAATATGAAGTGTATAACCTAAAGATATCAAGACAATTTTTACCATAAATTTGACATACCTTGACCCTTCGGGTATTGTGAAATCACTACCACTATCTGCTGTTTGGTGCCTCAGTAAATATGAATCTTAACACCAAAGAAAATAAAGCAGTCAAAGTTAGGAACTGAAGTGGTTTATCCCATGAATACATTGTTGTAAGAATTGTATATTCAATTTGATAATTATTCAAATCCTACTATTCAATTCAATTCCCCAACCTAGCCATTTGGATAGGTGAGTCACAACTATACCCGAATCATGACCAAATTGAGTGATTCAACAGCGAATTGGGTGAACCGATACAAAGTTATCAATTCAGTCAAGTCTTTTCTCATTGGTGCTTACTGCTTAAGGACCAAATCAGTAGAAAACTTAATCATCTCTAAGGTATTTTTTCCCCTTCTCCCACTTTTTCTTTTGGTGTTTTCTTCTCTACTACATGCTACTTTTGTGAGATTATACATGCTGTATCCTATCTATCCTTTATTTATTATTTTATTGTTTGATCAAGTATATAAGTGGGAGTTTCTACAACATACACACTAACATCTTTGTACCAAATCTTACAATTTGATTCAACTCTTGATTCTTGATTGACAAAATAAGGATTTCAGTTCTCAATTGATAACTATGCTTCTATCCCAATAAGCAGTATACTCAAAGCATCAGAACAAACAATGAACTTTTCAAGAATCAGAATATACGCCTGTGATATGATCTTGTAAGAAGTTAAAGAATATCAAACAAAGTAGGGAAACAGGAATTAAGTGCAACTGTCCCCGCTCACACACATTAAACTGCAAAGCAACTTCATTTAGCTAAGAACACAAAAAAAGAGACCAATAATAGATCTTCAAATAAACAGTTGAAAAGCTAACATATGACAAACAAAAAGCAGGATAGTCATGCACTCTGCTGGCAATTATACCAGCAGTAAAAATTTAACAGAATCAAAATTAATCCTAATATTATCTGAGAGGGGAAGCAAGGCACAATCGGCCCAAGAATTAAGCGAGAGCTATTCTAGGTACCTGCTACTGTGGCAAAACAGACCATAGCACATATATGTATCTGAATTTTTATGTCATGAAAAGATAGAAGGTTTACTGCACTTGATTGACATTTCAACTATCCATAATATTATGAGGAAAGTAAATTTCAAGTGAGAAAGAGAGAGAGAGCACCTAAATAATTGAATCTTTCAGTTGCTTTTGAAGCATCCCTGAACAGGATTACAGCAATCATGAAGCTTATATCTTGTGTCAAAAAAGGGAGGAAACCTACAAGTTCAGAATACCTTTTCTGCAGCAGATTGACATTTTCAAGAGCATAATTTGGCGTTTCATTGTTCCCAAATTTCAGAAAATCAGAAGAATCACCATCAGAATGGCATGGCCAACTTTTCCAAGGCATATCACACTGCTTTTCATCAAGAAAATCAACATCTACTGAACTAGACCTAGCTGGAAAATGAAAAAAAAAAAAAGGTAATAAAAATTACGTTTAAAATTACAGGAATAAATAAAAATCAAGCACAAGAGCAGCTGATGGAGCAAGCTGGACATATTGCCAAATCAGATTCATCAGCAGAACTTAATATAATTTCCCAATAAACAAAAATAACCAGTTCTCTCTTTGCATTGCAAGGAGGCTGCTTCCCATCACCTCCAGGCGGAATGGAGCATCGTTATTGTAGCAGCAAGGCTCATACTCCTCAGTAAGACCCAATGTTCAATTACATTGACTATGAGAGAAATACAAGATCATGCTACTAGCAGCATATATAGCACAACATTGACACAGAAAAAAACTAAAATGTTCATGTTTTCTAGGTTTAGAAGTTTTCATAAAAGAACATATGTGTGAAGGTAGTCTATTGTTTGAATGAATGCTTGCATTTTGACACCCAAAAGATAGATCAAATGCCAAGATAGAAATGAAAAGTGCTAGGACAAACTAAGAATTTACTTGAGATCTTGAGCATTCGGATAATATTGCCGTGTAGGGCCACAGTAACAAAATGCAGACTCATTCAAGCTCAACCACAGATTGTGGCATTCCATGAACCAAGAATAAAATTCATAATTCATGATTTAACGCGAAAGAGATTTCAAAACAACAAAAATGAGCATTGAAAAACTACCATCCCATAAGTCTTCATAATTGATTCCAGTGTTACAGAATGCTTTTCCATCAAAAAATGAACTCCTTACTTCCCTTTCTTGGTCATCAAGTTGCATGCAGTCTCCAACAAATAAATTCTTCTTTGGTTTTCTATATGAATCTTCGACCCCTGTCGAAAAATTCAAGGAAATGCCACTCAGAGGCATTATTGCATCCTGCATTTACCACAGTATTAACAATTATTCCAAGCAGAAGACCAGTCAACTGTAACATCAACTTCTTTAAAGAAAGATTGGTGTAATATGGAAAATAGTTTTGCAGGAATAATATGGTGCAGAGCTACAGTAGCCCTTAGTTCATTACTATTATGTTGTTAACACTATCCACACTCAACTAAATGCTTATTGCCACTGAAAAATTAATGCATTAATGCAATGCAAGGAAAACTGAGAGAGAATAACATTATTCATAAAAAGATGCAGGATCAAGGCGAAAAGGAGCTATAAGTAATAATCTTCCATACAAAGGTAATAATGCATGAAGGCAAAAATATTTGATAACAAAACAGATAATTTGACCAATAAAAGATAGTAGCTTAAAGAAACAAAAAATTACGAGATAAATTAGGCCAATTTCAATGCAAAATTATATAGAATTGGATTCAGAATTGGCCTCACCACTTTATGTTTGAGGCCGTTGAGCACACAACTGTAGTTCCTTGATGAGTTAAGTTGCCTTGCAGCCTTTAGTGTTGAGAAGCAACCATAGGAATTAAAACTATAACCACAGAGAAGTAACATGTTTCTTAGATAGGGTTCAATCATTTGTCTTTCTTATTTAGGTCAACTTGAAATTTTTTTTCAATTACCAAGATATCAGTGCAATATGTCATAAATTTTGAAATTTTATTCAAGCAAAGGAAATGACATCCAAATCAGAGAAAGAAATATGTTTCTTACATATATTTTTAAGAAAGAAAAAGAGTCACGGCAACCTCTGGTGAAGCAAGTGCGTGTGTAAAGCTAATGAAAGAGTAGATGAAGAATATATTGGAAACAAAAAATCTGAATAGCTTTCGGCAGCACATATTCAAACAAAAACCACCCCCATCAATAAATGTAACAGTCATATTTGCATTGAAATAGAATTGATAACCTAATATATTGCATGGGTTGCTAAAACTAGCTCATCTTGATTTTAAATAAGAAACTAAATTGAAATATAGTATTTTTGCTAATTAAATTGGTAAAATCAGAAATTTTTAAGTCAGAAATCAGTTTATGGAAAGTTAAAATGAATTATCTACATATTTTGAGGTCAACGCAATAACATCATAACACTTGAGGAACATGAGTTTAATTGAGTTGAGTTCATCTTGTAGTAAAACCAACACTCCCTAGCACCATTATATTTAATTTCAATTTTTTTTTTCATAGAACTATTTCCACCATATAGTTCAATAATTTTATATTAGAGACAATAAACATATGTCATGTTCCCATAATCATGTCACCAACAATCAGATTCTTCAAAGGGAACACAGATCTTTGGATTCATCAAAGGGAACCCATACCTTAGGACTTGTTAGAGAGATACTTCTTGAAACTTCCAACATATTTTTATTGATTAAGTTTTGTTTCTTTAAATAGAAATTACAAGCCTAGAAAATAAGAAAGCTAGTGATTCAAGAAAATAGGAAAACTAGATATTACAATAAAAAAGGAAAGCTAAGATTTGAGGAATCCTGATAAAATAGAAAACTGGGAAACATAAAAATAGGAAAGCTTCTATAAAATGGAAACCTATGAAATATTAAAAATAGGGAAGCTAGCAAACCCTAGCTGTAATAATATCATATTACTTGAGGATCCTACTGATTTTTGTTAAGGATATCTCTGGATGCCTATGTTGCTTGGACTCGGATACAAGATTCTAATACTGGTACATATCTAGAAGTCCAACTTCTAATGTTTTTTTAAATTAAGGATACATGGATACTGGGCTTTTTCTCTTTTTAGGAATTGCATGTAAAATATTTCTCATTGTAGGGTTAAAAATTAGAAAATTCCAAATTTAGGGTGTTTTGAAAAGTAATTACCAATTTAGGGTGTTTTTTGGGTGAGCTGGCAAACAAATACAGGATTTGACTAAAAAGGATCCAAAATTAAGACACGGGTATGGGGATATATCTTTACACATAAAAATATAAATATTTCAATTTTCATATCTAATAATTTAAGTTAAAAGATAATTACTTTAAAAAATTAATTAAAGAAAACTACTCTAGTGATATGATCAATTGCAATTTGTTCAAAAAAAAAAATATGACAAGTGTTGCACGTGCAATATCTTGTTAAAGTAATGTTGATTTGTTATTTACTATATAAAATATAGGAAAATTGAAAATTCAATAGCTATCCAAAATCTGCCAAGTACAGTGCTCAGAAAAATCAGTAGTGTTCACTTTTAAAGTGAAGGGTCCAATAAGGATCCCATACCCACACCAACATCATACCGAAGGACACAGGTACTTCTTCAAAATGAAGAGTCCGAGTAACATAACTGGATACATTGCTAGTTTCATTGAAGGGGCACAATGAGAGATGTTTTCTAAGTGAAATTTGAGTTGGAGGATAAAATTACGTGCAGTTGGAGGCTAAACATTAAATTGAAAAACAAAGGAATAATGATAAGCAGAAAAAGGTCCAAATGCATATATTACCTATCATATTTTTGTGGTGAGCATGGTGGTGTTTCTGTTCCCACTTTTCCCAGACCTGAAAAGCAAATGCAGGCATCAAGCAATTTGTTGGATGCTACAATGGTGATGACAATGACAGAACTTCATATTTTATATTATAGAACTTTATATTTTATATGATATAACCAAACATGTGAAGATAGACGAACACTTATAATATAAAAAGTTGAAGCTGGCATTATAAGTATCACCTATATCCCATCAGAAGAACATATTGCAAATGTGCTAATACAGGGTTGCCAACTCAAAAGTTCCAAGAATTGATTAGCAAGTCACAAATGCAGGACATTCATTCACCAGCTTGAGGAGAAGTGCAGACATTCTCGGGATTTAGAATATATCGACTATGTTTGTCCATTATATTTTCCCTTGTTCATTAGATTTAGTTTTTCCTATTTTATTTTGTTCTCTTATTCTTTAGGAGATTTCTTTCCTTATGCAAATATACACTTGCATACATATCCTTCACATAATGACAGAAAAAACACATTCTTTACATTCTACATTTTTTTTAACTGATTTCTTTAGTTGTTTCATTCATTTCTCAAGTACTCCAAAGAGTTCCAACTTTCTCTTCACTATTCTTTATGATCGAGCCTTCAAACAAGGTCGCTTTATTGTGACTTTGGGAATCACAGACCCACCATGGAGCTGCCAGTGATAGAATCCTTATACAATAGGAAAACCTTTTTCCTTTTCTACTAGTTCTTCATGCCTCTTGCTTTAATAGAGAACCTTAGGCAGCAATCCTTTTCTTCCAATTATAAAGTTAGATAAAAGTAACGTGGCAAATTTGAACAAGACCCATTTATTCTCCAACTATTAAGGATACTAGATTGGTCAACAAAAGACCACCAAATAAATGGGTTAGGTAAAAGAGTGAGTATTGGATGCCCATTCCAGCCATTAACTAAAATTTGAAAGATATAGCTACATCCCCAACATGTTGCTGGCCCTACAAACACACTTATCATGGCCACTGACATTAAATCATTCACCAATATCAGAGTTGCTGCTACCACTGCTGAAAGTTCCGCAACAGACACCACATCAATGTCATCACTTCGACAACAATGATTGCCAGTTACCACCACCAACCCCACCACCATGAGTGCCAGCCAATCCAATCATTATCAATACTAGTACTACAAGCCACTACTGCATTCACAAATTTATCATTTACTAGGTAAACGAATGGCTTAGGGCTGATTTGGATTATATAGTTATCAATACTTATAAACACCCAATGGGTCTGTAAGCCATTTGTTGTAACTATGGGAAATAATTAATTTTTTTGTGTTTTTAGCGGTTGATGAACTATAAATGTAATGGTTGGAGATTTTAAATATAATTTTTTTATCAAAATGAACAATATTTAATTTTATTGTTTTAATGTTATATTGTACAATTTAATGAATTATTTTAATTTGACTGTTGAATTAGATTTTGTATTTTATTTTGTTTGTTTTATTTTATGTTATAGTAATATATAGTAGATTGTTTTTGTATATTTTAATTATTTAGTTAGTTAGAATTTTATTTTATTTTAAATTTTTTAATGGTAAACGGGTAATTAAATGGGTTCGAGTATTAATCGGGTTATGTTAATCGGGTTTGGGACGAATACAGGCATTAATATTATAATTTTAAACAGGTTTGGAACGGATTCGGGTAGTGGTATGTATAATCGGATTCGGGAATGGCATTTTTCGCAGGTACCCTACCCTTTGTCATCCCTATTCGTTATGGCTATATATATTCAGTTCTATTCTTCCAATACAAAATACTAGAGTTTCACTCAATTCCCTGATCATTCAGGGTATCAGAGCTGGTTCTAAAATTACAGCTCTATCTCTCTGTTTGTATTTCTATTTGAGGTTCTGCACTGGAAGAGCAGATACCTTGGCTTTTTTGGGTTACCCTTGTGAGTGACTTTTGAGTCTCACCACCCTTACTAGTTGTTGCGCCATCCATCAATCAGCTGTTTTGCACCAATCCGATCGCCTGATTCCCAGCAAGTGAACCTCACGCTCCGCCTGAAGTTTCTGCCCAGTCATCATGCATTGGCGCGTGTGAGCACTTGCGTCGTCCTCTCCACCTCCGATCAGTGCGATTCCGGTCACCTCTTCTTTCTCATCACCATATCTGCTCTTTTTTGCCGATGTTTGTTATCACTGTATTCATTGATCTAGTATGTAAGATTTATGTTCTTGTGGCTAGTTAAGTTCTTTTTGTTGATAATTATGGCTGATGAGAAGAAAAATTTCGTTGTGACTAATGTTGTTCCTATGTTGTCTAAAATTACTGATCACAAGTTATCTGGGTCTAATTTCTTGGATTGGTCAAAGATTGAAATTTTTTTATTGAGTATATCTCAGGATGATCATCTCACTAATGATCCTCTGACAGATAATACTCATCTAGATTGGATTAGGACTAATGCATGTTTATTTTTGCAAATTAGAAATTCTATTGATGTTGAGGTGATCAATTTAATTACTCATTGTGGAACAGTTAAAGAACTAATGGAATACTTGAAATTTTTATATTCTGGCAAAGGCAATCTTTCTCGTCTTTATGATGTTTGCAAGGGATTTTATTGTGCTGAACAACAAAGTCACTCCCTCTAAACTTATTTTATGAACTTTAAACAAATATATGAAAAATTGAATCCTTTATTGCCTTTTAGTCCCGATGTAAAAGTTCAGCAAACTCAGTATGAGCAGATGACAATTATGAGTTTTTTGGCTGGTCTCGATTCTCAATTTGACGGTACAAAATCCCAAATCCTTGCTAGTACTGAAATCTCCTCATTACATGAAGTATTTACAAGAGTGCTCCGTACTGACACAAGTACATTGAACATTCCGATTCGACAATCTAGTGCCTTTGTTAGTCATACGGAACCTGGTCATTTCAACTCACGGGTGGATAAAGGGACAGGGAATCAAGAATCAGGGGAAGTTGTTTGCTATTATTGTCATGAACTTGGGCATACTAAACAAAATTGTAAGCAACTCCAAAAGAAAAATCAAAAGTCAAAATATGCCAATGCAGCTGCCAATGCAACTCCCAAATCTAGGTCTGACCAGACAATTACTATTTTTGCTGATGAATATGCCAAATTACTCCAGTCTCAGGAAGCACTCAGGCATCCATCTCAGTCTATCTTTGTGATTGCCAAGTCAGGTAAACCAAACACGTGTCTCCTTTCTTCTTCCATCCAATGGGTTATTGATTCAAGTGCTACAGATCATATAACAGGTAATCCTAATCTCTATTCTACTTTTCACCCTCATACATCTACTATTACCTTAGTTGATGGTTCCACTTCTTGTGTTCTTGGGTCAGGCACTTGTAATCCCACCTCTACTATTTCCTTATCATATGTTCTGAGTCTACCAAAATTCTTTTTTAACTTAGTCTTTGTCAGTAAAATAACTAAGTCTCTTAATTGTTCTCTCATTTTTTACTGATTTTTGTCTTTTTCAGGATCTTATGACAAAGCAGATTATTGGTGAAGGACGAGAATCAAGTGTTTATATTTTGGATGATCAAGTGTCTCGATCTGTTGCCTGCTCTAGCGTCATGTCCCCTTTTGAAGCACATTGTCAACTGGGTCATCTCTCCTTGCCTTTATTGAAGAAATTATGTCCCAAGTTTGAGCATGTGTCGTCTTTAAATTGTGAAGCAAGTCAGTTTGCTAAACACCATCGTGTCTTCTGTTCCTCGAGTCAATAAAAGGGCTAGTTCTTAGTTTGAGTTAGTTCATTCTAATGTTTGGGGTCCATGTCCTGTTTTGTCTGCAACTAGATTTAGATATTTTTTTACTTTTGTTAATGACTTTTCTCATATGACTTGGATATATTTGATGAAAAATCATTCTAAGTTATTTTCACACTTTATTGCCTTTTGTGCTGACATTAAAACACAATTTGATATTTCTGTCAAAATATTGAGAAGTGATAATGCCAAAGAAAATTTTTCTCATCCTGTCCAGAATTTCATGAGCAGCAATGGTATACTTCATCAATCATCTTGTGTTAATACTCATTCACAAAATGAAGTAGCAGAGAGAAAGAATCGGCACCTTCTTGAAACTACCAAAGCTCTTCTCTTTCAAACCAATGTTGCCAAACAATTTTGGGCAGATGCTATGTCAACGACTTGTTTCTTGATTAATCGCATGCCTTCCTCAGTTTTGAATAATCATACTCCTTATGGTACACTCTTTCCTTCTAAAATTGTGTTTCCTATTACACCTCGCATATTTGGCAGCACTTGTTTTGTTAGGGATGTTTGTCCTCATATTACTAAATTAGATCCAAAATCTCTGAAGTGTATTTTTCTAGGGTACTCAAGTTTACAAAAGGATTATCGTTGTTACTGTCTTAATTTTAACAGGTACCTAGTATCCACGGACGTTATATTTCATGAGCAAACACCTTTCTTTCCTATTTCTTCCTCTCCTGTTGGTAACCCAAAAGATGATGATGTGTTAGTTTATCATGTCACCTGTCAAAGTTCTGATCATAGCCCTACAGTTAAGCCACCTATCACCCAAGTATACTTTAGACGATCAAAACCTTTTGAGTCCTCTCCTCTTGAGACGAGTCCAACACCGATATCTTCTTCCTCATCGGATTCTCCTCCTAGTGATCTTGATTTGCCCATTGCTCTCTGAAAAGGTAGACGACAATGTACTCATCCTACTTCTTCCTTTGTTACTTATGATCACTTGTCTCGTTCCTCGTGTTCTTTTGTTGCATCTCCTGATTCTGTAAAAATTACCAAAACTATTAAAGAAGCTTTGGCCCATCCTGGCTAGCACAATGTAATGTTAGAGGAAATGGATGCTTTGGTTGCTAATGGAACTTGGGACTTGGTGACTCTTCCACCTAGCAAAAGAGCAGTGGGGTGTAAATGGGTGTTTGCAGTAAAATTTCATGCAGATGGTTCCGTTGCACCTCTCAAAGCTCATCTTGTTGCTAAGGGCTATGCACAGACATATGGAATAGATTACTCTGATACTTTTTCCCCCATTGCCAAATTGACTTACGTTCGCCAATTCATTTCCTTGGTTGCTACTTATGATTGGCCTCTCTGTCAGCTAGATATTAAAAATGCATTCTTATATGGTGATCTCCAGGAGGAGGTGTATATGGGAGCAACCACCTGGGTTTGTTGCTCAGGGGGAGTTAGGGAAGGTCTATCAACTTCGGAAGTCCCTGTATGACCTGAAACAAAGTCCTCGTGCATGGTTTGGTAAATTTAGTCAAGCAATTGAGGCATTTGGGATGCATAAGAGCAAGTTTGATCATACTATCTTTTATAGACAATCTGCTTTTGAGATTATACTCCTAGTTGTATACGTGGATGATATTATCGTCAATGAAAGCGATGCATAAGGCATATCATCTCTAAAGGAATTTCTTCAGAAACAATTTAGTACAAAGAATTTGGCATTGCTAAAGTATTTTCTGGGAATTGATATTTCAAGATGCATGAAAGGTATTGTTTTATCTCAGAGGAAGTATGTTCTGGATTTACTGACTAAGACAGGAAAATTGGGAGCAAAGCCATGTAGTACTCCAATGACTCCTAATCTTCAGCTCATAAAGGATGGAGACCTATTTGAAGAACCAGAAAGATATAGGAGGTTGGTGGGAAAACTTAATTATCTCACAGTCACTCGACTAGACATAGCTTATGCAGTTAGTGTTGTAAGCCAATTTATGTCTACCCCTACAGTTCATCATTTGGCAGCTCTAGAACAAATTTTTTGCTATTTGAAAGGAGCTCTAGGAGAAGGCTTGATATATAAAAACTATGGTCACACTCAAATTGAGTGTTTCTCTGATGTAGATTGGGCAGGATGTAAGATCAATCGAAGATCCACTACTGGCTGTTGTGTTTTTATGGGACGCAATTTGATTTCATGGAAGAGTAAGAAACAAAATGTGGTATCTCGGTCTAGTGCTAAATCAGAATATAGAGCTATGGTTCAATCCAAATGTGAGGTAATGTGGGCTTCTCATCTCTTAAAAGAAATTGGTTTTTAGGTCTCAACACCAACAAAATTATGTTGTGATAATCAAGATGCAATCCATATTGCATCTAATCTAGTTTTTCATGAACAGACTAAACATATAGAGATTGATTGCCACTTCGTTTGTGAGAAAGGGCAACAAAATTTAATCTCTACAAAATATGTTAAGAAGGGAGAACAACTTGTTGATATTTTCACGAATATTCTTAATGGAGCTTAGGTATCTTATATTTGTAACAAGTTGGACATGTTTGATATCTATACTCCAACTAAAGGGGGAGTGTTGTAAATATAGGAAGATTAGCTGCTATAATTTCTCTATTAATATTCCTAATTTTGAAATTAGCTTAAATAGGTGATTTACTTCCTTATTTGTAATCCCTTAGTGCTGTATATATTCAGTTCTATTCTTTCAATACAAACTAATAGAGTTTCACTCAATTCTCGGGTCTTACACCATTGATAATACAATCTATTTTGGCCCATCCTATACCCACAATTAGCCACCTCAAGGTATGAACCAATAGTGAAATCTATGAACATTAAGAAATACACTAGTGAATGACACTTTTTGGTATACTATACATGATGAAAGGTATTCCATCATAAGTGTAATATTGAACCCCAATTAAAATTTTGACAAAACAAACCATACCATTGACTGAAAATGCAACATGTGCTTCGTGAGTTGGACTTCCTTCAAAATTTCCCTTTCTTTCATCATCACCAAGCAAATCAAAGATAGATAATTCTGGAAAACAAATCAAAAGAATGATATTAGAAAAATGAAAATAAGATTAAATTAAATATTCCCTGTAACAGAATAATTAGCATGGAGATATCCTAGCAGGAGATGAGTAAAAAGTCAAGTTTCTAATGGCTATCTGCCAAGTACGCTGTTGAGTTTCTGTCTTCCAATGATCCTGTTTATCATTGGTTTCATTGAAATCATTGTTGTGGTTATCTGGACCATCAAACAGAAACCTAGAACACAATTAGAGACACTGGTTAACCATTAGGACCAACAACCTCCAGCTAATTTTACTGCAAGGGCATAAAACGCCAAAAGTTTAACCAAACAAATAATGCTAATGATTAAATGTTCATTGAATTGATAATGGACAGAGCACCATTATGATACAATAATATATATTCTGTCTGTTTAAAATTGAAATATAGCATATTACACGCAACTGAGTATGGTGGCATTCCATAATGAGATGATTAATCACACACATCTCACTCACTTCTTTGGGGATAGAGTCTCAACTGGGCTGTCTGATGATGGAGAGCCTGATTTTAGAATATAAGACCATTATTAGTTAAACATACACACAGTATAAACAAAGGAGAGATACATGACAAGATTCAAAAACCAGGTCTGAGCTAAAAGATTCACTAAATATCAACAAGGAAAGACATACTTGCTTTATTAGTTTCAAGAGAAGCTGCAGTGGCGACTGTGCTGGCTCGAAGTAGTGGTGGATCTGTAATGACAAGATACTTAACCATTGAGGCATTGTTTGGATATTCTCTTCCTTGGAAGGTCAAATAAAAAGTACTAAAAAATGTAAGAGAGTTCAAAGATTTTAGCACTATGGGAAGTAATGCATCACACATCCAACCAAAAGACTATTCAGTAAACAGGATCTGTTGCTGTAATTAACAATATGGCTGTCATGGAAAGCCCCTGTTCACACAATTTCCACTTAGCTGACTCTTTGGAAACCCCGAAATATGCCTAATCAGATTCTCTGGGATGTTAACTAATTGCCTAATTCAGAGCCCATGAGATATGCACAATTACATTACATAAATATTACTCAAGCATTGAAAATTTTATGTTAGTTTTGGAAAGAATATGAGACAGAATAACAATTTAAAAATATTTTTTATCTAAATTGTTCACTCCGAACATATTTGTACTGGAAAATGCAGGACATAATTAATCAGATACAGTACAGCTACAGTCTTAACAAAGTTGCTGAACAGATTAGGAAGTAAGCAAAAAAGGGCTCCACACTCCCATAAACTACCACTGGAACTGCACAGGAAACAGGTAGGTATCCTCTGGACAGCATTCTTCTCCATCATCTCTTTCAGTAGTCCAAGCAGATTTGAAAATCCAAGGCATGCCCTATTCTTCTTCTATGCTAACCTAAAATTATTATTTTCTTTTATATTCTGATTTACCCTAATGAATGTGATCAGATATCATAGAGAATTTCCGTTCTCAATATTTTAAACAAGCAAGGAAAGGGAGGAAATTTTATTGTGATTCAAAAGGCTTCTTATTAATATTTTTAGATACTTACCACAGAAGCAAGCAGGCTTCCTCTCATGGGAACTTGTTGAAAAGTTCAGCAAACTGAGAATATCCAATGACTGAGAATCTTTGTAATTTTTCTCACATTTTTTTCCTTCTCCTTCTGAGCCTTCCAACGCAGTAATCTGCTGGTGCTGTTGCCGTCTCCTTTGTTCGAAGTATTGTTTTTGCCTTAGAAATTGAATAAGCTAGGATAAGAACAAGCATGTTCCGCACTTTAAAAAGTATTAATTGTATTTCGCAAGATGCCAGCGCAAAAACTAATGCATCAATAACTCGACAATTTATGTACCTCTTCTGGATGGACTTCCTTGACTTTAATTTTCCCAGGCCATCATGCACACATGGAAATGTTCACACGTCAGAAAACGGAAATCAATTCAACATATCTTATTCAACTCCATAGAAGATTCTATGAAAAATAAGAATTCAAAATTCTGATCAGCGATAGACTACTAATTTATGAAAATCTAACGAATCAAAATTACCACTTACAGTAGTAACTTTCCTCCTCGAGCCTCCCATCCATTGCAACATTGTGCTGGTTCCTGAAAAACAACGATAGAAACTGCTTCTGCAACAACCTAACAAAATACACAAGAAATCCAAATTTCAATTAAAAAAAAAAAGTCCAATTACACTACTTTAAAACTCAGTATCTTCAACTAAAGAAGCTCCATACAAACAATAAGCGTTGCTAGCTGAAGCAATCAAAATTTTAAAATGATTTCAATCGCAAGAATAAAATTTTCCAGGAATCAGAAAATTAAAGAGAAAAGGAATGGTTCGTCAATTAAATCAACTAAGAAAGGCATTAATCTCTAACCACAAGGAAAAATCATATTAACTGAAATTTAAGAAGAAAATTCTCAAATAATAATTGTTTCACCCGAAATTATCTTTTCCTTGGCGTTTCAGTTTCCTAAATTAAATGATTAACCTGATTGACCAGTGGCAGCAGAAAGAGCGACTGCTATAGCATTCTGCTGTCAACGCCCAGTTCCCCCTTTTATAGTTTATCGGAGTGCGAATGAGATAAAACGGCATTTTACAAAGGCATTTGTATTGTTCAATTATTACGTTTTTTTTTATGAATTAATTGTTAAAAATAAATTGATTTTTTAAAATTTGTGTTAAAATTAAATTATTTTTTTATTTAAATATATTAGTTTTTTATTAATATATTTTGTATGTGATAATTATATATTAGATTTGTTATTAATTACTATTTAATTTTTATATAATTTTTTTATTAATTTGTTTTATTTTATTTGTGATATTAATTATTAAGAATTATATATAAAATAAAAATAGTAAGTATTTTATGATTATTTTATATATCTTTCTTATTTGCAATCATTCAAGTGCGATATAAGTGATTTTTAATAATTATATTCATTATTATAAAATAATAATAATTTTCTCTAATAAATTAATTTTAATTATTTTTAATTATCATGTAATTAAGTTATATTTAATTTAAATATTAATAGTTGTTAATTATATTTTATTATTATATTTTATATAAAAGTAAATTATAATATACTGTATACATAAATTTTAAAAACTTAACTCGTTATGTATATTATTAAAATAAATTAATTATTAAACTATATAAAAATTATTATAAATTTATAACTTCTTAAATAATTTATAAGAATTATATTTAATATTTTGAAATTCATGTTATACATTACATATAAGTTGTAATTTAATTTAGATTTATCATTATATAAATTTAATGTCAATAAAAATTATTGTTATTATACTTTAAATGACAATATATTCTTATTTTTTTACCATATCTTTCTAATATTTTTTATTAAATTATTTTTTCTTTCTTTTTAATATTAGTTGTCTGATTTATATATACACTAAATCTCATCTATTATAACATATAAATCAAGTTTAATTTAGGAGAACCATCTCTTTTCAAATTGCCTGATATATATAAGAAAGGAAAAAGTTATATGAATTTGAATAAAATTAAATAAATTATACGATTGTCTAAATTTAAAAAAAATTGTAATTTATGATAATTTGTATCAAGTTAAATTTTTTTATTTTTGTCTATTCACTTTTTATCTATTGTTAATTAATCGATATTAAAATATTAAATTAAATTTCATTTCAGGATATAAATTTGTTCATTTTGTTTTAAATTTCTCAATTTATATTTTAGTTATCTAAACGAATTTAAATGAATACTCCTAATAGAATTAAACTTCTAATTAATAAATTTTGCACATGATTATTAGATATTGGACTCATCATTAATCACTATTTGGTTTTTATATAATTTTTTATTTTTTTTAATTTATTTTCGTTTTATTATGGTATTTTACTCATAGTGAAATTATAGGATTGTGTATTTATTTTAAATTTTATCAGATTACTAATTTATCTATTATTAAAGATTATATATAAAATAAAGATAGTAAATATTTTACAGTCATTTTGTCTATTCCTCCTGCTCTCATTTTTATTATCATTACTATTATTATTATAGAAAGACGAAAATACCCGACATTCCAAATTCAAGTCTTTCATTTTTTTTAGGTTACAAATTTAAATATCTATTAATTTATACAATTAAATTGATAATATTAAATTTTATTATTTTTTGGAATAAATTAATATTTACTCTATATTTTGTATTATGCATTTCACTTTTTTCCTTTTAATTTTAGTAATTTTTAAATTTTTTTCTTTCCTTTTAATATTAGTTATTTATTTTTTATATATAAAAACATAGTTACAATTGATGAATTATTAATATTATATCCTAATAACTAAATTATTAAATGATAAAATTAACTCAATTAACTAATATCAAGTTAATTTTCTAATAAATTTGTTGTCTTATCTATTCTCACTTTTATACATAGTACATGATTATGATAGTATATAAAATTAATGTGACACTTTATTTATTTATTTAACATAATTATCAATAGTAATTTTAATTAATAAAAAATCTAGAAATAATCTAAAGTCGAAAAAATAATATTATTTTTTAAATAATAATAATTTTAACAAATTGAAATTATAAATATTTATATCATGCTGTATATAAAAGTCAAAATAGGGGAGTGGACAGATAAATTTATCAAAAAGCTAATATAATTATATTAGTTAATTAGGTTAATTTTTTATTTTAATAATTTAATTTATTAATAATTCATTAGTTAGAAGTCTAATTTTATAAGGACTAAGTTTAATGTAAAATCACAATTAACCTATCAAATCCATCCACATGACTAATAGTCAACTTTATTTCTCTTATTTTGATTAAAATTGATTTTATTTTCCTCAATTTTCAAATTTTTATAATATATTCAAAATGACATATTGAATTTAATGTTTTTAATAATATATTGAATTTATATAATAACAAGTTTAAACTAAATTACAACCATGCGCATAATGTATAACATAAATTTCAAAATACTTAGTACAATTCTTATATTTATTTGAGAATTTATAATTTATTAACAATTTTTATATAGTTCGATAATTAATTTATTTCAATCATATGTATAACGAGTTAAGTTTTTAAAATTTACGTATATAGTATAATACAATTTACTTTTATATAAAATATAAGAATTAAATATGATTAACAACTATTAGTACTTGAATTAAATGTGACTTAATTATGTACATGATAATTAAAATTAATTTATTGTACAAAATTATTATTATTATTATTATTTATTTAATAATGGTGAGTCCAATTATTAAAAATTTGAAATATGAGAGACAGACAAAATGACCGTAAAATACTTATTACCTCTATTTTATATATAACTCTTAATAATAAACAAATTAGTAATTTGATGGGACGGAAAAAATAATTGTAAAATATTTACTACTTCTATTTTATATATGACTCTTAATAATAAATAAATTAGTAATATTCATATGAGTT
>CATIWF010038142.1:0-10185 GCA_949630135.1 Balakata baccata | reverse complement strand
CAGTTTGGAAAACCAAGAGGACGACGCTGATAATGTTCTTGAAAAGAGTTTGCTTGGGCCTAGGCCTGTGAAGGAGGCTGAGTGAGTTCATCTTCATTTGGGTCCTGAGAATCTGGGTCAAGATCCATAGGTTCATCGTCTGGACGAAAACGAGGCTTGAGAGTTAGAGGCCAAGGAACCATTCTAATTCTTTGAGTAATGTCAGGGCCAATGGATGTGAAATTTGGATGAGGAAAATTTCCAAAGTTATTGAGACGACAGAGCTCTTCATTTAGAGAGAGTCTGATGGAATCAATCTGAGTTGGGACTGGATGAGAGACAACTTTCCATAGTTGTAAATGTCCAACAACAACTGTAGTCTGAGTACCTAGAATATGAGTATACGGACGATGGAAGATGACAATGGCAGTGATTTCCTGTGTTGGTTGAAATGGATGGTCAGTGATGAGATCTGCAAACAGGCGTTTCCATTAGGAATGAGGCTGAAACCAGGTGAGGAACTTGATTTGAGGAGACTGCAGGTTGTTTCTGTTGCATAGAAATGGTAGGAACGGGATAAGCTGGAACTGAACTGCATGGTAATATAGTGTAGATTGACACCATAAATACCATAGTTGCTCAAGAAGCATGGGTTTTGTACCCATTTGATAAACAATCACCTAAGGTTGTTCTGCTGGGAAATAGATCATTTCTCTGGGAAGGCCAAGAGAATTCTGAAACATAGCAAGGTATGTGAACAACATGTTTTGGGCGAAACTGCGAATCGGATGGAGGTCTGGACCTCTAGGACATGATGGAGGAAAGTCTGAAAGTGTCTGAGCTGGTGGATCTGAGCTGGAACTGAACTGCATGGTAGTTTACCATAACAATTAATGAAAATTGAAGTAACAAAGAGTTTATCAAAGATTTACTTAAGATTTATTCAAGTTATACCCAAAATTTACCGAATCTATATAAGAAAATTAATGAAAGATGAAGTTACACTAGGTTTACCTGAGAATTATTCAAAGTTTTCCCAATATTTACCAAATATTTACAAAAAGTTTACCCAAAGTTTACTAAGATTTGTTCCAAAGTTTACCAAAAATTTACCTAATGTAAATAACGTTAATTAAGTTAATTAAATACAAGTTTATATTTTTTTTGTAATTAATATTTGCCCAAGGGTTATTTTGGTAAATAAATTAATTAAATAAAGTTTATATTTTTTTGGCTAATTCAGTTAATTAAACAATGATTGAAAATAAATAAATGCATGCACAAAGACAATTAGTAATTATATAAGTTAATAAAATTTTTAAATCCATATTTAATAGATAAAATATGACAATTTTTTATTTTAATTAGATGAAAAATATACTAAATATACAGTAAAATTTAATATTTAAAAAAGAAATTGATAAAAATGAAAATAAAAGAAAATTGGAATGAATACATAGAAACAGGATCCATAAAATTGAAAAAAAAAAACTTTGAAACGTGTGTAAAATCCTTAAAAATTAAAGCAAAAAAGGGACTCAGTTTTTTTTTTTGTTGGAATTGGTCTCTTTTATTTCAAAAGAGAAAAAATAAAAGGGAGAGGCCTTCTTTGGCTGTGAATGGTGAACTGAGACAAAAGAAAATAATTTTTAATTATTTTACTTTTTGGTTCTCTTAGAGTGAAAAGAAAATTCATACCATTACAAGATAAAAAAAGTTAAGTACAGAAAAATTAATTTCTTTGTTAGTTTTTTTATTTTGATTATTTAAATTGCTGATTATTTAATTTTGTAGTGCACATAGTGTCCAGCCGTCAAATACAATCAAACTTGAGAATAGTCCAAAAAATCTGTACAGACATGAACATTGACAATATTTTGTATGAACGTCGATTTCTGATATTAAGAGGTATAATTTATGTGAATTAATTATTTTGTACATAATATGATACGATTTATATTAAGAGAATTTTCCAATGTAATTATTTAATAAAATATTTTTATCAAAAGTTTTTAATATTTTTAAAATATTCTCGACAATTGTTATTCAAGCCAACTCATATTTATGCATAAAATAATTAAACGTAATATATAATTTTTAATTATTGTATTATGTATGTGTTAGATAAGTGATACTAGGATCTATTTTAATCATTAGTGATAATATGTTTAATAGCTAGTTATTTTTTATGGTGGTTAATTATAATTATTTAATTATGATTTACCTCATTCGTGGTAGATTTTTACTTATATTTAATTTTAGAATTGTAATAAAAAGTATGATCTATCATCACTATATTTCCTTTTTATACTTATTATTTATTATTATTTATTATTGATTTAGTATACACCTTTATAATAATAATAATAATAATAATAATAATAATAGTGGATATTGTTTACCTCAATCATGGTAGATTTTTACTTATATTTAATTTTAAAGTTGTAATAAGAAGCCTGATTTATTATTACCATATTTCCTTTTTGTAAGATAAAAAAAAGAATAGCTTTTGGTTGCATGCCAATGTCATAGGACACGTATGTACAATTTATGGACTTCATTATTTCGCAGTCATTGCAAAGTTCCGAGATATCCATGATATCAGCTCCTGAATTGATAGACTACAAGAGACAAAAATTTTGGAGAAATTTATTTATTTATTTATTTTTATAAATTTTTTTTATAGAACCTATGAATTGAGATTATTTAATTAATTGTTTATTATATTGTTATATGTAAAATAATATATAGACTAAGAAAGTACCACTCTATGTATCATAATATATAATTTATAATTGTGATTATAATCTAGAAATATTTATTAGACATCATGTGAAATATTATTATTAGGATGCATGTAATTAACAATAGGATTTTAATAAACAAATTTGTTAAGTAAAAACCAAAAATTTCAAAAATACTGAGTGGACAAAAAAAAAATTCAGGATAGTTTTACTAGGACTCCATTGTTAGTTCATTAATAAAATTATATATACCTTGACTTTGTGATACAATAATGCTCCCTTCAGATGATACATATTAGATATTTTATTTGATTAGATTTTGTAAAATAAAATCTAAATATTTTTTTATAAAAATTGTTCACCTCGAAGGTGGTTATTTTTGGATAAAAACATTTAGATTGAAACAATAGTTATTATAATAAACTAAAATTTATTATTAACCTTCTCTACGAATCTCTATTAATAAATTTTAGGGCTAAATGGATAACAATAGTTATTTATCAAAATTACTTGATAGGAAATAATCCAATAGATAATTGGGTCTAATATGTTTTTTGTTATCAGTAGTGTGTATGCCCTAATGCATGTACTTCTTTTTATATATTAAATAATATATCACAATGGATAAATGTATATTTCACATTCATAATAAATAAAATATTCAAGTTGTTAATTAAATTATAAATGTAGTAGTTATATTATACTATGAAATATACAATCCATTAATTATATACAGAGAATTTATTATCAAGTTGATAATAATAAGATAAATATCTCTAGTAAAAGATAATTTAAAAAATGTTCATAACCAGAAAATGACAGTGAATTGGGCATTAATTGAGTCTCTAGGTTATCACATGATTTATTTGGAAGAAAAATCTCATTCTCTATGATATAGTGATATCTAGATAAACCAGTGTAATCTTAAAGAGTTAAGGGTATTGAACAGTGACGCCTGATAATAACTGTATAATTAGTGCTCAATGTCAACCGTTATTAACTTGGTCATAATATATGAGTTTTTTATGACTCGAAATCATTTGACTTAAGGTATCAAGACTGCCTTTTAATGGGTGGCTGTGGATGTATTCTTGCATTGTATTAGGGTATTCATGCTTGGTTATCCGATTTGTAGTTATCACAGTTAATCATATAGTGAGACATGAGATTACCAATAGTAGGACTCATTACCCTGAAGCACCAAGGCAAGATCCTAATGGAGTTGATATTTTGATTTTGCTAAAATAAATTTCTGGCAAAGAGAAATATGACTTATTCGATGTAAGATCAATATTATTAGTTAGACTAATAATGATAAGTCTTATTTTAATCAGAACACAAATTATCACTTATTAGTATATTGATCAATAGGGTTTGACACACTGTGACCCTAATCAATATTGAGATCATAACGAGAAAATTTAATATTATGATTTAGAGATCAAATTAATATTTGATATTTTATCGGTAATTAAAAGGAGAATTCCAGAATGATGATTAATGTGTCTAGGTATATGAGGAATTTGAAAATGATGTCCGATATAATATTAAAGAGTTAATATTATATTTTCATTCTAATAAAATTATTGACTTTATAAGTTATACTCAATTAAATTATTTGGCTAGTCAATATTTATGATGTGGGAATTAATTTAATTGAGAATTAAATTAGAAATGATCACTTATATTATTTCAATTAAAATTAGTATTGATTAATTTTAACTATTTCTTCTATATAATTTTAAATAAAGTGTTAATTAAAATTGTCGTAATTTAATTAAGTGTTAATTAAATTAACTATAATGGTATATTAAAGTAATTGCCATGATCAATTTATCATTACTTCTTCTATCTTACATTAAACTATTAATGCTACTTTGCCACTTGCCTAACTATTATTTGAATAGCTATTAATATCTTATTCTTGCTTATTAAGAAAAAGAAAAAAGCAATTAAAAGCAAGATATAAGAAAGAAGAATGAAGAAGGAAAAACGTGCAAGGCAATTAGTAAAAACAAAAGAGATTGGTAGATACAAGGGATTAGGCCTAATTGTAGTAAGATATCTTCTTTTCTCTCTTTCCTTCGTTTTTCTTCATTTATATTTTGCTCTTTTTCTTATTCTATGAAATTGAAGGAAAGAAAAATGGTAAATTAAGTTTCCTTATGCTCTTAAAAAAATAGAGGACGAGAGTATCAAAAGGATAATTTTTGGTGATCATACATGTTGGATTAGCAAAAAAGTCTCATTAAAGACAACTCAAGCTTTTAGACTTTTTGCTTAGTTTGTATTTTTGGTAAACTTAGTTCTAAATAGTTTTCTTAACCTTTTATTTTTCTATTTTGTTCTAAAATTCATGGGATGGCTTAGCAAACAGATATTATCCATAAATGTTACAAAATATGATTTGTAAAAGTTATAGATAAATACTTAATATTAACATGCAAAATGTGTTTGTATGTCATGTAAAGTGTGATAACATGTTTCAGTTAAAATAATTTTTTTTGAAATCTTTACTTTTGATTGAGACCTAAAGCTCCCATTAATCCAAAAATTACATCCGCTTCCAACATTTTTTCCTATAGATAGCTTGCTAAGAAGAGATATTAGATTATTATTGCAATACAAATAATGCATTTATTTGGTTTCTGGCATTTGTTATTAAATGTTGCATATTTAATTTTAAAGTTCTCATGCATGTTTATTTCATTTTCAGAAAATGGCATCTCTCATGCATGTTTATTTTATTTTCAAAAAATAGCATCCCTTAGTCCACTCATTGTTCCAATATATAATTGGGTCTAATATGTTTAAGCATGACTTCCCCTACAGATAGCTTGCTAAGACGAGATATTAAATTATTATTGCAATTTAATTAATGCTTTTATTTGGTTTTTAGCATTTGTTATTAAATGTTGGATATTTAATTTTAAAATTCTCATGCATGTTTATTTTATTTTCAAAAAATGGCATCTCTTAGTCCACTCACTGTCATCCTTAATGAAAACAAATTAACTGGTGAAAATTTCATTAACTGGAAGAGAAATTTATTTATAGTTCTCACTGTTGAAGATTACAAATATTGCCTTACCCATCCTTGTTTGAGATCCCTGCTGATGATGCATATAGAAACTAGAAGAGGTCACATAAGAAATGGCAAAAGGCCAATAAAATGGCTAAGTGCTACATATTAGCCTCGGTTTCGAATGTCCTTTAGACACATCATGCTGCAATAGAGACAACTGCTGACATCATGGCTAGTCTTGACCAAATGTTTGGGAAGAGCACACGACCAACAAGGCAAGCTGCATTGCGTGGTATTTATAATACCAAAATAGGAAAGGACATTATAGTTCATGATCATGTGTTGAAAAGGGCATCCCTTAATCCACTTACTATCATCCTTAATCAAAACAAATTAATTGGTGAAAATTTCGTTGAATGGAAGAGAAATTTATTTATAGTTCTCACTACTGAGGATTACAAATATTGTCTTACCTAGCCTTATGTTGAGGTTCTTGCTGATGATGCACACAGGAACCAGAAGAGGCCATATGAGAAATGGCAAAAGGCCAATGAAATGGTAAAGTGCTACATATTAGCCTTGGTTTCTAATGTTCTTTAGGCACAACATGCTACAATAGAGACAACAGCTGACATCATGGCTAGTCTTGAATAAATGTTCGGGAAGAGCACATGATCAGCAAAGCAAGGTGCATTGCATGGTATTTATAATATCAAAATGGGAAAGGACACTATAGTTTGCAATCATGTGTTGAAAATGGTTGAATATTTGAATGAGGTTGAGATTGAAGGAGCTCGCACTGATGATGAAACTAAAATTGATATGGTGCCCGAATCTTTACAAAATGCATTCAATGAGTTCAAGGTTAATTATAACTTGAACAAGATGAAGCTAACCATGGTTGAACTCACAAATGAACTTCATTTAGCTGAAGAGATTCAGATATCTAAAAAACCTCAAGGAAGTCTACTTCTCACTGAGGATTCTTCTAAGGGAAAGCCCAAAGGCAAGCCCCTAGAACAAAAAGAAAAAAACTGGGAAAAAGAAGTCAATTTGCACCAAGATGGATAGAAAGCCTAAGGGCAAATGCTTCAAGTGTGGTGTTAAGGGACACTAGAAGAAAGACTGCCATAAGATTATGAAATCAGGTAAGGGGAATCTTTTTGTTGTTGAGGGTTGTTTTGTTTAGAATTCTACAGATACCTAGATTGTAGATTCTGTTGCAACAAATCATATTTGTAATTCACTTAATCAAACTATGCAAAAATATTAAATTGAAGGTTCAATAATCAAATTAACATATAGAGTAACATGTATTTAAAATTTCATATCATTTGAGGATGCAAAACATATTAATAAGCAAAAGTCAAATAAGTCAACCTTAAAAAATTTTAAATTTTTCCTTAGATATGTTTTTTTTCTCCCCCTTTATCAATATAAAAAAGAATTAGATATGTAGAAGACAAAGATAGTTTTATTAATGACATAAAGAAAATACATAACTGTGGATAAAAATAAAAAAACACAAATTCCTAACTAGTCATCACCCTCCTCTTCATCTCCATCATCTCCTTCTTCTTCATCACCTTGCTCCCCTTCAAATGGTGGGGGTGGTTCAAAGCTATGGGTGCACACATTCATATTGAGTTACCCTTGCATGCTTTGAATGTCAAGGTGGAAATGTTGCATCATATCCTTCAATGTGGTGAAGGATTGCATTTGAAAGTCATAAAGACTTTGCAATATGAGTTGTTGAGGTTAAGGAGGTGGTGGTGGTGGAGTTGGCATCTCTTGTGCACTTGGGGCTTCTCCTCCTATTGAAAGTCTTGCCCTCTTCCTTGTGGCTTCTAGAATGGCCTTTTGAGCACCATGTTCCCTAAAGTTGTAGAAGAAGGAATCAATATATTTGGAAGGTCGCCCAATCGCGTTGCAATTTAAGAGATATTGGATGTCCAAGAAGCTTTCATATTGAGAGCGGGAAGAAGAGAGAAGTGCATAATTTTCTTGCATCATAAGTTTGAGATGCCTTGCAAGAAAGGTAATTTGGGCATGGAGTGAAATGATGCCCTTGGTGGTGGAGGCCATGGACTGGAACTTGTCTAGGAGAAGATGTGTCATGTCCGTAGGCCTATTGTGTACCATGGCATAGATGTAGAGAAGGTCCTCAAGGGTGACTTTGTCATTGCTTTCATTCCTTGCATTGATTGTGAAGGTGATGATGTGATGAAGGATGAAATGAGAAAGAGTCTTGATATGCTTGGCATTTGATCTTTTGTCGAGCCTTGTTTCAAGAGAAATTTCTTTCTACACATCAAGAGGAGAGAGATGCATGGCTTGAGTGTTGATGAGGCCCTTTTTTGGGAATCCAAAGGCATCTGCAAGTTGATGCTTGGTCATCTCTTGTGGTTGGCCAAAGAGACGAAATTGAAACCCATAATAGCCAAGAGGATGTTTGACATCTTTGATGACTTGAAGTATGGAGAGGAACTCAATGGTGAGTTCATCATGACCATCTTCAAAGGGCATGACAAATGTAGTCCACCCCATTTTGTCAAGAGTGCCCATTATTTCGTCTTTGACACCTAATTTGTCAAGATCTTCAACATTGAGAGACCTATTGGAGATGAACTTCTTGGATTGGATGTTAGCATATCTTTTCTTTTCTTCTTTGGAGAAGGCATTGAAAATATCTTGAAAGGAGGACACTTGGATGAAAGATGCCACCCCTTTGCCTTTGGAGGCCATTGACTTGGAGGTGCCAACCTTTGGTGCCATTTGAGAGGAAGTGAGTATGAGAGAATATAGAAATTTGGTTAAGAAATTTGAAGAGAGAAAGAGTTTTGATGCAATTGTGAGGAGAGAAGGAGAATAGCGGGGTATTTATAGGGATTGAAGGGGTATGTTACCGTTTGAGGGAATTAAATGGCAGTTATTTTGGATTGGTGGCAGTTACAAAAAGTCTGCTATCAGGTAAGTCCTGATAGGGACATAGGGTTTCCCGACCGGAAAACCTCTAACAGTTAGAAAAAAATTTAATTTTGATCGAGTCCCGAGAGGGACAGAGAGATTCCCCAGTGTGTCAGTTGAAAACAGTGCAACGGTAAAAAATTTTAAATGTCCCGACCAGGAAATAGGGATTCCCGATCGGGAGATGACAAATTCCAATGGTCAAACTGATGACCAAGAAGTCGTGAGCGGGAGGAATAATGTCCCAAGCGGGACATGGTTCCCAAGCGGGAAAACTATTTCCCGAGCGGGAGATAGGGGACTTCTGTGAATTCTTAGGAGAAAAGGCAATTTCCTAATCCTAAAGTTTAGAATTCACATAAAGCATATAAAGAACATACAAGAACCACAATTAGTATGCAAAAATAAGATTTAAAAGATGCTTAAATCAAGGTGCTCCCATCAAGAATACCAAGCTCTTTCTTTATAAAACAAAACCTTTCATCATTTAGAGGCTTGGTAAATATATCCGCAAGTTGGTTTTTAGTGTCAATAAAATCTAACACAACACCACTGTTTTGAACATGATCCTTTAAGAAATGTTGTCTAATGTCAATGTGCTTACTTCTAGAGTGTTGAATGAGATTTTTAGAGAGGTTTATGGCACTTGTGTTATCACACTTAATTGGAATGTGGTCAATGTCATGACCATAATCCTTTAGTTATTGCTTCATCTAAAGAACTTGTGTGCAACAATAACCAACAGCCACATATTCAGCTTCAGCGGTGGACAAGGCTACCGAAACTTGTTTCTTGCTATGCTAAGAAACCAAACATTCTCCAATAAAGTGACATGTTCCAGACGTGCTTTTTCTATCCAATAGACTGCCGGTGTAGTTGGCATCTGAGAACTGGATAATATGAAATGAAGAATTTCTAGGATACCATAGTCCTAAGTACATAGTGCCATGAAGATATTTTAAAATCCTTTTTACTGCATGCAAGTGTGATTCTTTAGGATATGATTGAAATCTTGCACATAAGCATATATTATACATAATGTCGGGTCTATAGGTGGTTATATAAAGAAGTGAGCCGATCATACCTCTATAAAGCTTTTCATCAATTGCTTTACCTTTATCATCTTTGTCCAATTTTGTTGATGTACTCATTGGAATCTTGGCATTCTTACATCCATCTGTCCCAAATTTTTTGATTAATTCCTTTGTGTACTTGGATTGATTAATAAAGATGCCATCTTTGCCTTGCTTGATTTGGAGTCCAAGGAAAAATTTGAGCTCTCCCATCATGCTTATTTCAAATTCCCTAGTCATACACTTAGCAAATTCTTGGCAAAAAGTCTCATTAGTAGATCCAAAAATGATATCATCAACATAAATTTGAACAATGAGAGTGTCATGCCTATGTTTTTTGATAAATAGAGTTGTGTCAACATGTCCTTTTGAAAAACCATTTTTCAATAGAAAAGCA
>CATIWF010038137.1:0-10192 GCA_949630135.1 Balakata baccata | reverse complement strand
GCACAACAAAATATTACAGAGAACTACTAAAAAAGACAAATCGAATGTTCTAAGCTTTGAAGTCTCTGACTATGATCTTTTTCCAAAATTTGACTAATTTCAAATCAAATTCAGTAACCAAGCTGCATGTTCTTTGCATTTTCTTTGACAATGATAGTCATATGCAGTACATTCTTATGGATCATCTTATTATGTCACAACCAAAACCTTAAAACTTTACACCTGAAACAAAGATAAGGTCATAAATTCATTTAGATTATCGTGAAATATTTTGTTATCTCAATCAAATTAGCTAATAATCCTAAATGACAAGAATACTAGCACTGTTGTTGTTTATTCATTCTATCAAAGATTTATAATTGCCACGTTTAAAAGATACACTAAAAGTGGAGCATTACCATAGTTTTCATGGTTGCTCACGGTCAATTCAAAATATCAATCAAAGAAAGATGGTATTGTCTTATACTATGTTTTTACTTATGGTAACGAGTTCATCTTCTAGTGATAAATTCTACACAAAATATCAACATATGAATAGTAGTATGAGATAAAAAGTAAAGCCATTTTTCCATTAGAAGTATAAGCATCCCCTGAAAATAAAGGCGCAAAAATATATGAAGAAGAACAAGTGTTTTATGGTATATAAGACTTACATACTCTGGAAAAACAAAAGGTCTATCGGAATTAAAAATGCATTCCAGACTCTCTAGATGTCACTGCAAAAAAAAAAAAAAAAGGAACAAAAGAACTACACATATGACAGGGCTATCGCAGCATAAACTTGAAATACATGTTATAAATTCACAGAAAAAATGAAATAATGTACTTATCATACTTTAGAAAGACCAATAGAATCAAATTCACCTAAAATTCATCATAAGGACTTAAGTAAGGATTTTGACAATTGAGGCAACTAGTAGGCCGATTAAAACTTGTACATTCAACCCAAAGAACATAATAATGAAATAAATCAAACCTGAAAAACTTTCTTTTTTAAACAAGTGATATATGAGACAGGGCAATGATCATCAATAAGTTGATATATGTGTAGTTTAATATATCTTTCGTACAATTATTAAAATTCAGATATTCAAATACTAGAACAAACACTTATTCAAATAACAAGAAGCTAGTGATATTAAATCCCATGTGATAAAGTGCATTCTCATAAAGACATTAAAGAAGTCAAGAATTAATACCAATCATACTTAATTTGGAAGCCACTTGCAAGCTGCACAGTTTCCCCGCAGCCAGACCCAAATGATCCATTTATGCCTAAATCAGAGGGTAGCAATTGCTTTACTTTGCTTGCAAAAATAGCACATTAGTGTTTGCAAGCAAGTCTAAAAACCGAGGATCAATAAAGAATCAAAACAAGCTCAATTAGGCAACAAAAACCCTACAATTTAATCCTTCAAAGTTCACTTCAAAACCAAAGAGGAATCAAGTCAAGACATAACAAACCCTTCAAATTTGCAATATATGGTGTGCGAATACGATAACTGATAGAAAATGGATAGCTTAATCAACAATAGAACCATGAAATATTTTCATCAAATAGTTTCAAAATTGATAAAAACATATTGTTTACAGTTACAACTATTTAAAACAAAAAAAAGAAAAGAAAAGGAAAGAAAAGATGAATTTTCAGCTTAACTATACAACTTATGGAGTGGAAGAAAAAGATGGTAAGATTAAGAAAGAATAAATTAAATCGAACTTTTAGCATGAATGAAAATAAAATTTTTACCGGATAAATGGAGGAAGCGGGAAGATACCTCTTTCAAATGCAACTATTTGATAAAAGCAACAGTCACACGACAGAAGAAAAACGAATAATGCATCTGAGGCACTTAGAGAAATAGAAGGCAACCCAATCTAATCAACAAAAAGCGAAAAGTGTGTTTACGTTTTATGTAAAACATAAGTAGAAAAATCAAAATAGAAGGGCAAAATATTCAAAAAAAACATAAACAAAAGCATACAGATCGATGATAAGATCTCCACCTTCCTCGCAGGGGGTTAAGATAGAGCAACCTGAGATAAGGAAAGCAAAAAAAAGGTTAGTCGACTCAACTTTTCTATCTCTGAAAATCTTATCAATTTTAGGTCGTCTCAATCTATTTATTCCACAAGATGAGAGTTCTTGTAGTTTGCTGAGGGAAGATATGATTGGCTAAATCTCCTACAAGTCATCGTTAGTAGAGGGCAAGTATCGCTATTAGTGGATTCTACTAGTTTGAGAGATAGAGAGGGTTAGAGAAAAAACAAGGGATTGAAGGAAAAAAGGGGCTCAGGACTTGTTCAAATATTTGGAATCCCACCCTTCATTCCTCGATGATGTGATAAATGATACGACATAGTTTGAATTTGATAATTCAAGATTTTGTTATTTTATTATTAAATTTATGTTTTAATTTTATATTTTTTTTCACAAAATTCCTAATAAATTCAATAATAATAATAATAATAATAATAATAATAAATAGTTGATTAAGTTATGATTCAATTTGTTATATAAATTGATTAAAATCACCTAAATTGAGCTCAAATTAATTAATTAGGATCGATTAATTTAACTAAATTTATTTACATTGGAATTCATTTAATTAATTTAAATTAATTAACTTAAATTAAATCTTAATTATTAAGAATATCCCCAATAATACTTCTTATTTCACTTCCTATTATATTATAAAAAATTCACTCCTTGTTTTATGTGTCTTGAAAATTGTATGCATTCCAACAATACTCTTTATTTCATTTCCTATTTTAATTTTTTATTAATAAAACTATTTAGAAAAAAAATGAAGAGAGAGAGAGAGTAAGAAACAAAAAAAAGGAAATATAGAGAAAAGAATAAAAGAGAGGAAAAACAAATAATAAAATATTACTTATTAGCTTTTTGTGACTCTTAAATCGGATAAATGAAAATATAAATTTTAAAGATTGAGATAACTATAAAGGAAGATAGGGAGGCTGTAAGAAAGTATAAAACTTCCTAAATATAGGTAAGCACAAAAATAAGGAAGTTGTTGTGATGCTCTAACTAAGCCTATATTGATTAAATTAATCTTAAGTTTATTAATTAAACTTAAATTGATTGAATTGAGCATAAATTCAACTTCAATTAACTAAATTGAAAATTAATTGAACTTAAATTGATTAATTCTATCTTAAATTTGACCCTTGATTGATTAAATTGATATTCAATTGAATAATTTGATTAAATTTACTTGAGTTGGGGTTTAATTGATTTATTAAGGATTAATTGATTAATTGAGCTTAAATTGAATAAATTGAACATAAATTGATCTTCAATTGATTAAATTGTTGTTTAATTGATTAATTTAATTCCATAATTTGAAATTCAATTTATTAACTTCAAATTTAACTGTTAAAAATGAAGTTAATTTGTCTTAATTATCTTCAATCGGAGTTCAAACAATTAAATTATAGTTCAACTTATTAACAAACTTAAATTGAGAATGAAATAAACTTCAATTGATTAAATTGGAGTTCAAATGCTTAATTACACTTAAATTGCTTAAACCATTATTAAATTGATTAAATTAAAATTCAACTGAATAATTCAATTACATTGACTTAAATTAGAGTATAATTAATTAATTTATAAGTTAATTAACCTTACATTGAACTTCAGATTTAGTTGATTATTTTGATTTAATTGTCTTAAATTAGAATTCAATTGAATGAATTAGAACTTAAGGGTTCAATTTATTAATTGAACTTAAATTTATTAAAGTGAGCATAAATCGAATTTTAATTGATTAAATTAGAATTCAATTGATTAAATGAACTTAAATTAATTAAATCATTTTTAAATTGAAATTCTGCTGAATAATTTGATTAAATTGGACTTAATATTTTAGGTTTAATTGATCAATTGAATTAAATTTATAAAATTGAGAACAAATTGGGGTTTAATTAATAAAATAACTCAAATTGGGATTCAATTGATTAATTAAATTTAAATTAGTTAAATTGACATCAAAATTGAGTCCAATTGATTAATTAAATTAAATTAACTTAAATTGAGATTTAATTTGATTAATTTTGATTAAATTAATTTTTAATTGAATTCAATTGATTAAATTAGAGTTCAATTAGGAATCAATCGATTATATTATAAATTAATTTAATTAGAATTAATTGATTAAATTGAAATTTAATTGTCATTGGTTAAATTGAGTTAAATTAATTAATCAATAATTGAAATAATATAGTCAGAAATATCAATAGATTACCATAAAAAAACAATTCATTGTTAATTATCAACGGAATCGCAACAGCTTAAACCGTTGGCAAATACCAATAGAATAATGTCAGTTGGTATATAGCAACAGACGTGGCCTGTTATTATTTACCAATAGACAATGCTATTGGCATTTACCAACGACAAGAATTCCATTGACATTTACAAATTTACTAACAAATATCTTCTATTGGTAAATACGAATGGCTATTTCTTTGGTAACTAAAAAACTAACAACAGATTACCAATAGAACAGTCTCTATTGGTAAATTCTGTTGATAATCTGTTAATACTTTTGGAGCCAAATGTTCCCGCAATTTTTATCTATGGATTCATATCCATCGGTAAATATTTGTTGGTGTTCTATTAGAAATCTATTGCTATTATTTGCCCCAAATATTCCTACAATTTGTACTAATGGATTCATATCCGTTGGTAAATGCCCGTTGGTAATCTGTTAGAAAGCCCTTGATAATTTTCTACAAATATTTTAATATCATTTTCATTGGTAATATGTGGGTAATCCATTATTGGTAATTACCAACGGATGTCCTCTGTTGGTAAAATTTATTGGGAAATGATAATTTTCTTGCAGTGATGTGTATTATATAATTTTTTTATCAAAATTATTATGTTATATTAAACTTATAGTAATCTAAATTATATTAATAAATAAAACATATATATAACTGATATACTTAATAAACTTATATATTTATATACTTTATAGTTAATATACATACTTATATTTTAAAATTATATATTTATGAGTTTATATACCTAATAATTAAATTTTTAAATATTACTATACTCATAGCTTATATATATATATATATATATATATATTACATTAACTTTACATATTAATCTAAATTATATTAATAAATAATTTATATAATTATAAGTTTATGTTTTTCAAAAAAATACTTATAAGTTTATATATGTAATAATTTAAATTTTAAATATTACTATATTTATAACTTACTATATATATTATGCTATTTTTTTATCAAAATAATTATATTACATTAAACTTATATACTAATATAAAGTATATTAATAAATAATATAGATAATTAATAAACTTATATATTGCAATCCATCTATATTAGTATTAATTTTCAAGTTGTACCAATTGACAATTTTGAGAAAGTTATTAAAAAATTAGAAGTGCTAAAATTTGATTCGCACTATTGATAGTCTTTCATATTTAGTCACTAAGCCACATTAATTCTTTATATTGACATTATCTTATAAATATATTTATATTACTGATTTTTGTATTTATCTGACAATTATGAGCTATGTTATTTTCATTATTATTATGTTTTAAAAAAATTTAATCTATAATTCATTAAATAATAATATATTGAATCCACCGCATATCAAAATAAAAATTTACTATTATTTTGATGAAAAAATATATAAATAAATTAATTAATCCTTACATTTATCAAATTAAAAATATAAACATAGTACTGTATTGAGAATACTTTTAAATATGAATATATATTAATTTAAATTATAATAGTTTTACAGTCCATTTGGTACATATGATTACTTAATTAAGCTATAAAATTAGTCTCTAATCCAATGTTTGGTTCAATAAATTATATATGGCTTAGGAATTCTAAGAGCTTACTAAACTCATAAGATAAAACTTAACTAATACCCACCTACGTCATGTATTTACTAATGTCATTCTAATGAGATTATTAATTCCTACAATTATAAAAATAAAAAGCTTAAACTAGCCTTATTATTTTATCTTATTTTCAAAATAGTCTTAGTTTTGGATTTCAATTACCTATATTGGATAAGAGGTATTTAAGTAATTTATTTATTTCACAAATTTATCATATTACTTAAATTATCATACCAAATATGGTATTACAAATTTAAATTAATTAATGCTAGGATTAAAATATTTTTACCAAACAAGGGCTAACTTTACTAATCCTATGGCTTAATGAAACCCACTATTAACATTAATCTTATATCTTAAGCAATCCATGAACCAAATAGACTATTAGTGAATTAATCAAATAATATAATTAAAAATATTAATAATTTTATTGTAATCTAGTCTAGTATTCAAAAAATATATCTCATATAAAATTTTAAAAAAAATTAAAAATTAAAAAATTTTGAACATATAAAAGTGTATCCTATAAAATTTAAAATTAAAAGGCCTAAGTATATAAGTTCATCAAACCCTAAAACAACCTCCATCTTTTCTCCCTTCTCCACTACACATACTTCCCTCTCTTCTCCTCTTTTGCATAGACGCAACCACCCTCTTCTCCACAACTATAGTCGCCCGCTTATCCAACTACATCATTTCTCATCTCTTTTTTATGTCGCTATCCATCACTCTATCGATAGTCTCTCTATGTTGAAAGAGTCTCGTCTCTGCATGCTTTTTCGACTCAAATCACTATTGCCTCTACCTGCCTTCTCTTTTACCCTCATATGATATTTCTTAGGTATTAACCTCTAGGCTCTTTCCTGTCCTCTAACCTCAAATGTATATATACGATTATAATCAGATGGATGAATCTTTACTCTAGCAATATTTTATAAAAGCTGTAAAAAAAAAATTTCTCATTGATGTGTATTATGTTCTGCAAAAAGTTTCTATTTTTTTTTCATGTATTGTCTTTGTCACTTGTACCTATTTCTTTTTTTTTTTTTTGGAAACTTTGTCTTCATTGGTGTAACTTTTATCCTCACTAGATATAATTGCTTCAATTTGCGTTCGAGGTAATAATAGTCAAGCAATTCAAAAAATGTGATATTATATTTTTTATTAATATAAAGGACTAGTTATTGGAGGTCAATGTGGATCACTGAGTAGTAAAATGTTGTATGGAAAAGGAAAGAGAAAGAGAGAGAGAGAGAGAGAGAGAGAACCTTGATATTTTACACTAAATTTGAACTTGTAGGTGCAAGAGAAGCTCTGAGTGTCCCACGTGTTTAAAGTTCATCAGTCTGAAGGTCCTACCAGGTTGGTTTTGGTTGTTGTTTTGATATTCAGGTTATATTTGGTAAAACTAGTTGATAATCTAACTGTTAGATAATAATCTAATTTCAAACTGATAATCTAATAGCTGAAAATCCTGTCGCTGATTTAATTAAAAATATTTGGTAAAACTAGCTAAAAAATGTAAAATAACTTAAAAGGATATATTTATATTAATGAAAAATATTATATAAAAATATAGTTAAATACATAATATAAATTATATATTATAGAAAATGGATTTTTCAAAAGGGCATGTTGATACAACCCTTTTTATTAATAAAACATAAGTATGACACTCTCATTATTCAAATTTATGTTGATGACATTACCTTTGGGTTTACTAATGAGGATCTTTGCCAAGAAATTGCTAAGTGTATGACTAGAGAATTTGAAATGAGCATGATGGGTGAGCTCAAATTCTTCCTTGGACTCCAGATTAAGCAAAGCAAAAATGGTATCTTCATCAACCAATCCAAGTACAATAAGGAATTGATCAAAATGTTTGAGATGGATGAATACAAGAATGTCAAGACTCTAATGGGTACATCAATAAAATTAGACAAAGATAAAAAGGGTAAAGCTATTGATGAAAAACTTTATAGAGGTATGATCGGCTCACTTCTTTATTTAACCGTCTCTAGACCCGATATTATATATAGTGTATGCTTGTGTGCTATATTTCAATAATGTCCTAAAGAATCACATTTGAATGTGGTAAAAAGAATTTTAAAATATCTTCATGGCACTATGCATTTAGGACTATGGTATCCTAGAAATTCTTCATTTCACATCATTGGTTTCTTAGATGCCGACTACGCCAGCAGTCTATTGGATTAAAAAACACGTTCGAGACGTGCTACTTTATTAGAGAGTATTTGGTTTCTTGGCATAGCAAGAAACAAGTTTCGGTAGCCTTGTCCACCGCCGAAGCTGAATATGTGGCTGCTGGTTGTTGTTGCACTCAAGTCCTTTGGATGAAGCAACAACTAAAGGATTATAGTCATGACATTGACCACATTACAATTAAGTGTGATAACACAAGTGCCATAAACCTCTCTAAAAATTCCATTCAACACTCTAGAAGCAAGCACATTGACATTAGACATCATTTTTTAAGAAATCATGTTCAAAACGGTGATGTAGTGTTAAATTTTATTGACACTGAAAACTAACTCGCAAATATATTTACCAAGCCCCTAAATGATGAGAGGTTTTGTTTTATAAAAAGAGAGCTTGGTATGCTTGATGGGAGCACTTTGATTTAAGAAAACCTTAAATTTTGTTTTTGCATATTATTTATTGTCCACGTATGTTCTTTACTTGTTTAATGTGAATTCTGAACTTTAGGGATAGTAAACTTCATTTTTCTCCTAAGAATTCTCGGAGACCCCATAACTCCCGCTAGGGACATTTTGCCTCCTGCTCACGGCTTCTTGGTCATCAATTTGACCATTGCAATTTCTACTCTCCCGTTCGGGAAGCCCCACTTCCCAGTCGAGAGATTTAAATTTTTTTTTGACCATTGTACCTTTTCTATCCGCTCAGGAAGCCTTCTATCCCCCTCGGGACTCATTCAAAATTTAATTTTTTTCCGACTGTTAGAGGGTTCCCGGTCGAGAACCCCTATGTCTCAATCGGGACTCACTCGAGGGTAGCCGTTTTGTAACTGCCACCAATCAAATTTTTCTGCCATTTAATCCCCTTAAACGGTAACATACCCCTTCAACTCCTATAAATACCTCACTATTCTCTTCCTTCTTCTCACAATTGCATCAATACTCTTCCTCTCTTCCAACTTTTCAACAAAAATCTCCAAATTCTCTTCACACTCACCCTCTCTAAATGGCACCAAAAGTGGGCACCTCCAAAGGCAAATGGATGGCTAATTCCACCCAATTGTCCTCCTTTCAAGATATCTTTAATGCTTTCTCTAAGGAGGAGAAGAAAAGACATGCCAATATAAACTCCAAGTTCATCTCAAATAGAACTCTCCATGTTGAAGATCTTGACAAGTTGGGTGTCAAATATGAAGTTTTGGGCACTCTTGACAAGATGGGGTGAACCACATTTGTCATGCCTTTTGAAGATGGTCATGATGAATTCACCATTGAGTTCCTTTCCGCTCTCCTAGTCATCAAGGATGCCAAACACCCTCTTAGCTACTATGGGCTCCAATTTTGTCTCTTTGGCCAACTACAAGAGATGACAAAGTATCAACTTGTTGATGCCTTTGGGTTCAAAATGGAGGGCCTTATCAACACATAAGCCATGCATCTCTATCCTCTCGATGTATGGAAAGAGATTTCTCTTGAAACTAGGCTTGACAAGAGATCAAATGCCAAGCATATCAAGACCCTCTCTCACTTCATCCTCCATAGAATCATCATCTTAACCATTAATGCAAGGAGTGAAAGCAAGAAGAAAGTCACCCATGAAGACCTTTTCTACATCTATGCCATCGTTCACAATCAACCTACTGACACGACCCATCTTTTTATAGATAAATTTCAGTCAATGGCCTCCACCACCTAAAGGGTTTTGATCATGTATCACATACATATAACACAGCGGAAAATAAAATTTTCAAAACCCGAATCAAAGGATTATACATGTGCCAATTAAAACTAATTTGACCAAAGAAAATTCATAATTTATATTTTTATAATTTCTTGTTTTTTCAACTTCTCACCTTATTGGTTGGGTTGTAGCAAACCACAACAATCCAATCTTAGATTGTCTCTAACAATATTCACGCGAAGATGAGAGGATGAAACCACTAGGGAGATGGCTTGAACATACCTCAAAGTGCTAGCAATGGTGTATGTTCATATGAGAAGAAAATTAAACTCTTTAATTTTCTTGTTGTCTCCAAAAAATTTTCTTCTCCCAAA
>CATIWF010038133.1:0-29977 GCA_949630135.1 Balakata baccata | reverse complement strand
TGACATTAAAAATTTTACAATAAATAAACATATAGAAAATTTTACAATATCGAATGCACTGTTTTGGTACAAATAATCGAAACAAAAAAAGAGTAATTGTGTGTGTGTCTCAAACTATAGATTCTATGACCCGGCCGAAGCGGTTAAAACCGAGTTCCTCTCCGATTCCGTTTCTCCGATCGACCGTGTTCATGGCTCCAGAAATCACCCAAAAAGGTCTTTGCAGCATCCAAACTCGGGAAATAACTTGGCTCAAGAAACAATTGACTCAGTGAGTCACAAGTCTCCGGCCACACCAAAACCCTGTTCCCTTTAGCCTCCAAGCTCCCCATAACCACCACTAGCATCTGCTTAAATCCATAGAAAAACTTCTTCAACGCCGCCTCCATCGTCTGTAAACCTTGAAGTAAATGAATCTTATCGGAATCTCTTCTCTCTCTGTACAATCTCATCGCCGCCTCCTGTATCCTCGGTCCACCCTTGGGATCCACCTCTACACCTAGAATCTCCGGCACCTTGTGCTTCAATTCCTTGCAGGATTTTGTTATCTCCACCAGCGCTCTTGATCTGAAACAGAAAGCTTCGGTCTCGTCTAGCGACCGCATTAGTAACTGGTTTTTGAGTCTCAAGAAATCATCTGGATCCATTAACAGATGTAAATCCTCAATTTCGGATAGAAGTTTCCACATTCTCTCTAGCAAATAGCAATCGCCTGATGCCATGTCGAATTCCTTGCTTTCGATTCTTTTAATTACTCGTTTAATTAGCTGTTTCGTTACCTGAATCCATGACTCCAGTATCTGGTGTGTGGTGAACAGCGTTTGATTCTCGTGGTTGTCTATTTGATCGTACGGATTCTTCTTGAGATTGTGAACGTCGTTTGGCTTGCAAACCGCGTCGTAGTCGAGGTTAGGTTTCCCGGCAAGGTTTGGCTCTCCGAGACCGAGAGTGTACGGACATCCCCGCATCTCGCATTCAATGGAGTATAGGATTTTCTGCGAGATGTTTTCCGATTTCTGCCAGGTGGCGAGGCGAGGGAGAAAGCTTGCCTCGCTGTACCTGTTAACCACGGTGGTTTCAGGTGAGACTTTCCAAACCTCAGCACAACTGCCATCTCGAGCCAAAACACCGTTGGATGAGCTCACATCGATGATCGGAGCCATGCCACGTGCCTCTGCATCTTCTTCTTCGTCTTCACAGATGACAGCAATCAGCTGAATCTGTGAAGTAGCGAGCGACTCTAACCTCCGTTTCCATTCTCTCCGGTTCGCGTACGGTCTCGGGTCTGATAAAACCGTGGAAACGAACCGAAACGTGATCTCTAAAGCCTGCAAAGCCGGTTTCAAAATCGATTCGTTTTTCCAATCAGGAAACTCCCTACTGTTCCACAACTTCCTCAGCTCCGGCAGCCGAATATAGTGCTCGTAAGCGGAACAAGCCGAGTCGGAAGCCGAAACAGGAGATGCATTGGTAACCCCACGAAACGGCGTTATTGAAGGGATCAGAACATTTAGCTTATTGTTAGACAGTTTAGGAGACTTGTTAGGGAGGTCGGGGGAAACCATCTTCGCTTTCCAATCTAAATCGACCATGATTTCAAGAAATGGGTAGCAAATACAAAATTTGTTTAGTTTCTGGACAATCTGAATTTTCGAAGATTTGTGCTTGCATAGAGAGAAAGAAGGGAGGGGAGGGAGGTATATATATTAGTAGAAGGAAAGAGAGATGACGGCAAGGAAAGTGCAATGAAGGCTGAGGGAATTTGAATTTGAAAATGAGTGGAAATTGAAATCAATTGATTTCGTTTTTTGTTTGGTAATAATGAAATAAGAAAATCTCTAATTTAAATAAATGTAAATTGGGTAATGAACGAATAATGGAAAACTGGAAGGGGTGGGGGGTAAGGAAAGGAATGCTTATCCATATCCTCACCTAACGTGGTAGGCGTCTTTCTTGGTTTGTATATGGTACTGTTACTAATTTAGCTATAAATTTTTAGGTATACTTTGTAGGAAAAAGTATAAAAAAAAATCCACATATATTTTAAGCTTTTGCAATTTCGATTTTTTTTTTTTTATGAGAAAGGATTACGTGATTTGTAATATTAGTAAATTTAAGTTTTTAAATTATAATAATATTAAAAAATAATAAATTAGTATAGCTCTATAGCGAAATAGGTATAAATTCAATATATTTAAAATTGAAAAAAACATTTTACATTAGCACCAACTTAATGTTTTTCGTTTATAACAAAATATTTAAATTTACTAATAATATAAACCGCAAATATTCTTTTCGGCTAAAAAAATTCATTCTTAACATTGAAAAAATGCAAAATTTTTGAACTTTTCCCTTATATACATTGATATTTATATTTATATTTATATTTATTTTATAAAAAAATAATTTCATTGATTTAAATTTACAATGTATTGAAAAATACATACAAATTCGCTAAAAACTATAAACGACGGATCAGTAAAAAAATTCATACCACCTAAGTTAATAACAAAATAAATCGGCTCAATGTTAACAACTTTAATAATATTATAGTGACTAGAATATTCATGATTTTAGTTTTATAATATACTAATAACTATAATCGGATTCGTTATGTCTGTCAGATTGAATATATTTTGTCTATTTGAATTACTCATATAAAAAAAATACTTTAACAAGACGACAGAAAACAAAATATTGTAACAAGACGACAAAAACCAAATGCCGAACAAAGACAATAAAATCACAAAAAAATAAAACAAACAACAAATCTAAATATATGTGGAGTAACTACTTATTTTAGAAACAAATTAATAAAAAAAATATAGAAAGATTTTAAGGCCTAGAATGAGAAAAAATCACTTATTCTTACTTAACTAAAATTGATGACTTTAAAAAAAAAATTGAAAGAAAAAGATGTTAGAGTTTTAATTAGTGTATTTATGTTAACCATTATAAATAAACTAATCAAAATTTGTATAAGCAAGTAAATATTGGAATCTAGTAAAAATGTTAGACCTTGCTCTTACAAATTTTCCTTTTAGCATTTATATATATATATATATATATATCTTTTTTTTTCTTCTAAAATAGTAAACCATTTTTTTTTTCTTTTTCATCCAATATAGTTTATAACTCATTTTTAAAAAAAAAATACATTTATTCCTAAACTATCTGTATGTTTTATTATCAATACATATAAATTATTATTTTTATTTTTATATATCTGAAAAATTCTAGTTTTGATTACATATGTATGAATTCTCTATTATATTTTTATTTAATTTGTCGTACTATCAACAAATATATATTGTTTTTTAACTTTCTAATAATTTTCTTAATTACTGTAAATTACATTAAGGCCGAGTAATTCCTTTCATCCTCATCCAATTTACTTGTTATAATATTTATTTTTCTTTTTTTTTTTCTTTCTTTCTTTCAAGTTAAGTTTTGTGTACAATTTCATTTAAAATATGAATACTAGAATTCACTTAAGATGCCCCTCTTCGTTCTGTTATTTTTATCTTTTAATTTTTTTTTCTCTAGTTTCACAATTGATAGCATTTTCTTAATATTTATTCATCATATTAAGCTAATTTTAGAAGAAGAAGAAGGAGAATAATAATAATAATAATAATAATAATAATAATAATAATAATAATAATTGGTTACAAAACATGCAATAGCTGGTTGGCATGTGTCATGGCAAAAATCGGTGGCTGCCCTCAACTGCTACTGCCATCAACGGCTCAATTAATAATATATTTTTGTAAGAAGCCATCTCTATCCACAAAAAAAAAAAAAAAGAAAACAAAAATGCTACAATTACATCCTCGTATACATTTTCAATATAAGAAATAATCTTTTTTCTATAAAATATTAATTTTTATTATAAAAACTATTAATATTTTATAAATAAAAAGATACATAGAAAAATATTTGAGAAAATATTGCTAATTTTTTTTTAAAAATTGTTTTGCACATAATAAATCTCTTTACCGATTACAATTTTGATTTTTAAGATTTTTAAATTTTTTTTAAAAACATGATTTTCTATATTTTTTTTAATAACCGAAGATCAGAGATTTCTTATATTTGGTAAAACGAGAGACCTTTGCTTAGGGATTGTCCCTTTGACGGGAGATCATCCACGTGAGAGGAGGTTGTCCACTCGATGGGAGATTGCCTACACAAAAGAGGAGATCAACCATATTACAATTGCCTTTGGTAAGACTGTGATCCAGAAATCAAGGATAACAGAATAAATCATTTAATGAGATAAGAAGTGATATCTGAAACACATTAAGTGAGCGGGCGGCTTGAGTATGAGGTACGGTGACTTACTTAAATAGTAAGTAAAATCATATTATAACAAAACCGGCTAAAGTGTATGTTTAAGAATAGAATAATTAGATTTGATAGGACAATTATCCAGAAAAAAAGCTATAAAAATCCAAAGTGCACCATCACAAAGTAGATTAAATACTTCAACTCTTTTATTTTTCATTTTTCTCTTTCTGTTGTTTCTGACTTAAGCATCATAAAACCTTTTCAGTCAAGCTATTTCTTAGCTTTACATGAGTATAAATTAAAGACCAGAGTTACCAAATTAGTGCCATCAGCACAGAAAAAGGAGGAAAAAACCCAATCCCCATTATATATACATCATCCATACCTAAGACACACCCATCATATCATACCGAAGATAAGGCAAAATCCCTGCTAGTAGCTCCATAAACTCTGTTACTCACTTGAAAATAAAAATATATGAAATCCTTAAGATATGGTTCTCTGTCTATTATTTTTATCATATTGTTCATTTAATTCCAAAAATCTTTGATGATTTAGATCACACAATAAATTTTAAATTATGAAATATACAAGCCATGTTGGGTGAAGAATAAATTTTAATATTTAAAACGTCATAGGCATTTTTCATACAATTTTCTTTTTTTTTTTCTTTCTTTTTTTTATTCAAAGCATTTTCTATATATAATTATGCTTTATTCGTGAGTGTGGATAAAATAGTCTGAATCTTTTCTAACTTAATCAGATATTTTGAATTCGAATTCTATAATTTTAATGAAATCTTATCTAGCATGATAAAATTAGTCTTATTATATGATTTTAATTAGTTAATGGGCTAAAAATATATATAATAAGACAAAATAACGTTAATTACTTTATTGCGTAGAATTTTCTAGGTCCTTTTTATTGAAATAATGGGCACAAGTAACTACTTTTCCTAGTTTTGGATAAGCACCGTATATAAAGTCATTCTCGAATTTTCAATTTTTATTGGTACTACAATTCCCATAGACTTCTTCTCCCTTGGATTTTTGAAAGGTTGCCAAGAGAAGGTTCGCCTAGTTGGACTCCATCCCCGCGTTTTCCGCCTCAAAATTTTTCTTAAAAATGAAAAGGCCAAGGGTTTTTTTTTTTTTTTTTGAAAAAAGCCAGCTTCACTGCCGTTGATTAGAACTCGTGGCACGGTGGCAGCCACCGCGTACCGACTGGCCAACTTGGCACCGCTTTCTCACTGCCAACTCATCACGCGGCCGAGCTTATGACTGCTGCCCGAAATGTCAACGAGCAATTATATACTCCTCTCCTGTCGGATCTTGGTGGACAAATGTCACGTCACATCTGCGGTGCCAAACAGGGAGTTAGATTACCGCCACGTGGAATTTACAGTTGGATCCGTGAAACTGATTATTTAGCTTGCACGTCTAGCTAGACATGGAATGTGAAACATAATTAACTGCGTGCACAATTATTATTATTATTTAAAAAAATCAATTTATTATTAGATTTTTGTATTATTATATTCTGAAACTAAATTTATATTTGAGGAAGCAAAAGGAATAATTGTTGTTTTACGTGGAGAAATATAGAGGAAATAATAAAATATTATCTATTGGAAGAATGGGCATACTTTTTTTTGACTTTGAAGGGAGTCAAAGGTGATGTAGCAACTGAGGTTTCCGAGCAAGGAAGCATGTTTTCTGGCCTATTATGGGAAGATTTAGTGCATTGAAGCTTAATTTTAGATGGGGAGAAGTATCTCTCCCACAAGTCACACCAATATAATAAAAAATATATATTTGAAAATTATTAGTTGAAAGAAGGATATATAAGTTGAATTATTTGAGTTGTTATTCAAATTTTTATAATTATTAAATAATTTTAATGAGCAATTTAGATTAAGCTCATTAAAAAGGTAAAATATTTTCTTTCAAATTTTAAAATTATTTTTTATATAGAAGTCGAAATCGATATCTCTAGTTAAAAAGAAAAAAAATATATACTATCTCATGTAACTTCAAATATTTCCTCGGCCCCATTGTTAAGTCATCTAGTATAATACTCATTTGTTGTTTGATCAAATCAAGGCAGGCATATACATCAACAAACAAATAGATCATTGCTTAATTTGCATAGGGTGATTAAGAATTTTAGCCAACAGCAAAGGTTGACCAGTCTGGCGTCATTAATTACTTTCAAAACATTATTAATGATGTCGATTTATCTAATTAACATTCCTTGTAAGATAATATGAAAATCCTTTACCCCATTCCCTAAACAAATTGAAAATAATTATAAATTAAAAAAAAGAAGTTAATTACTTTAATAATAATATCTCAAAAGAACAATTAGACAAGAAATACTGAAGGGAAATGGATAATAAGATTTGGTTGCCTTCTTGTCCTTGTATGATCCTGCATTGGATAGACATTTATGATCATGTTTGGTTCATAGAATAGATAAGGAATATAATAGTTATTTTTTTGTGGAATAGTTATTCCATACTTTGGTTCAAATTTAATCAAATAACAGTTATTCATAGAATTGCTATTCTTCAATTTTGTGAAATATACATTCAATGCTAAATTAAAGAATAGTTATTTCACTACTCAAAGAATACAATTTTCTACCACCATCCACCTCCACTACCATCCATCCACCACCACCACTACCAACATCCACCTATTATCACCACTATCACTATTATACTTATTAATATATACCATATTAAATTATAATTTTATTTAAGAATAGTTAATTTAGACTAATGAACCAAAGTATGGAATAACAATTATTTAAGAATAGTTTGTTGAAAAATTGTAATTATGAGCCATTTTGAGAGGATAATTCAAATGGGTTCTACAATTCGGTTTAAGAGAAAGACCTGAATATATGTTCTTTAATATAAGAATTATGAATTAATGTATTTATATGCTCGAAATGGAGAATATATGAATAGAAATTGAAACTCAAAATAAGCTTATTGCTAAGGAAATATAAAGAGGAAAAATGAAAATGAGAGTTGTTTGTCCCACATTAGTAAAATGTGAAGTTGGACTTGTATTTATATATTAAAATACACACTTACATGAGTATGGAAGTAGCACGGAAATTTTTTTTCACGCGCTCAGGTGCATGGGGTGCAAATCTATAATCTGAGATAGGTTAATGCGCGATTTGCATATACGAATGTTGGTTCAAAATCTTATGGTCTAGACTAAGCCCAATTTTTACAATTTTTTTTTTATTTCTGGAAATTGAAGCAATACTTCTGTGTTGATCCATACGACCAGGCTTCTGACATGCTCGTGTCAATTCATACGCCCGTATTGTTGTGCTGCAGAGTGTACATGTCTAGTTCACATCCTGTGTGGATTACACGCCTGTGTGGATTGTATTTCAGATTAGTTTTTTCAGCTTCTTGTTTTTTGAAATTTTATTTTCTAATATTTTAAAGATTAATTTCACCATTATTTAAGAGTTACAAAGACATTGGTAGCATTTAAAAGAGATTAATCACAATTAATCCCATGTCTCCTCCATTTAGTATAAATAGGAGTTTTAACTTGTGTTGGAAAGAGGTCTTGAGAGTTGAATTTGCTCTTGTTGAGAAAATCTTCTTCTTCTTTTTTCTTCTTTTTCTCAAGTGATAGAAAAATATAACAAATACTCAGTTTGCTGTAAGTAGATATTGTGTATTCAACAACTACTTAGGATCTGTTGTATCATAGGAGACAAGCGCCGGTTATTCTAAACATCGGTGGTCTGAGGCGAATTTTTCTTAAACATATTGTGCGGAATATATACCTCATATTTGTTTTTCGTTTTATTTGAATATTGAATTAACAATTCTTCTATTATTGTTATCCTAACATAGTTATTCTAGGAATACCTACTTTATTTCTTAAGAATTACAATTCTATTACACACAATTCTATTAGATGAACCAAATATGGCCTACATGAGAGAGATAAGACAATGAGAAATATTACTTCTTCCAAACACTTTTTGTTATAACTTGTTACAATTAGTATTAAATACTTATACTTTTTATACAAATTGAATAAATCAAGTGGATAGATGAATATAGTCCAAATATATTATACTAATTGGAACAAATTAAAATAAAAAATATTAGAACAAATAGTATTTCTTGAAAACAATTTGCCTCCTTAGTACAAGTCAAAGGTCATGAATTTATTGAGAAATGCTAGAGGTACTCTATATTTTTTAACACTTTGCCTCCTTAGTACAAGTCAAAGTTCTCCTTAGTACAAGTCAAAGTTCATGAATTTATTGAGAAATGCTAGGAATAATCTATTATTTTTTTTTACACTTTCCAATATTTATTTTATGATTAGCTGTTGAAGAGAGATTAATTCTTAAAAATAATTTTTTCTTTTTAATTTCTTATTAGTTTTTCTTCTCAAAAACCAATCAATAATTGAATGTTAGAGTGTGTAGAAAAATGGAAAATGTTTTTAGCATTCCCCTTACTAAACTAGTTAAAGGGTTATATTGAGAATTAGATACATGAGGAATGCTAAGAACACCCTTCATTTTCCAATACACTTCATTACTTACTTCTTGATTGATTGTCGAGAATTGAAAAATTTTTTAAAATAAATTTTCTTTTTTCTCTATCCTTATTCTCCCCTTTTACTAACTAATTAGAAAGTAAGCGTTGGAAAATGTTAAAAAATGAAGGGTTTATTTGGTATTGTGTATGGAAAAAACATTTTTCGGAACTAATCTATATTTTTAACTTTTGAAAAATACTTTTAGATTAAAGCAGGTAAATAGATTTTTTTCTAAAAATATATTTGAAAAAAACAGTTTATAAAAATTAAAAAAATTAGTTAATTAAATAAAAAAAATTCAAAATATGCTTTTAAAACATTCAACACCAATTCTAAATACTCTTTTAGCATACCACTTTTGTTATGAAATTTTTGCAATTCATTTTGCTGAATTTCAATGCAATTTTAATTAAATGATGCATGATTTATTTATTTATTTATTTTTTCAAAAAGTGACAACTATATAGTACCCAATTGGGATATAATTGACATGAACATGGTGCCATAAGTAAGAAAATTAATGGGCATTATATATTTATCAGAATCTGCATCAATCCCTTAATGCTATTGGCATCTTAATTTTAACCGTTCTACTATTGGGTTAGATGGGTGAACACTATAGGGATGAGTCCAATTCCATATCAAAGTCTTCACATGGGCAAAAAGCATATCCTCAACTATAATGTTTTTTTTTTTTAAATTTTGTTACCGAACTTTTATAGTGTGTTTAATTTAAACATTAATTTTAGTCCATATCAAGTCTGAGTAGGAATTCAAATAATAGTATTTTCGGATTGGTTCACATTTCAATGTACTAGTTTAGCGGCCGATTTTTTTACCGGTTTATTGTATTTTCGGATTAATAGTGTCAAATTATCCAGTTTTAACACCCATTTTTGATTAAACAGGTTGAATCGACCGGATCCATCTGAATTTGATAATAGTAAAATTATGTTTTTATTAATATAAAATTATTATTTTGATAGTTAAATTTGTTAGCATATATATATACATAATAACGAAGTATAATACACATCAATTATTTTTTTATTTTTTGGGTACATGGAATTTTAGGCAATTTGTAATTGTCTTCAAGAAAAAAGAGAAGCCTAATTGTAATTATGTTGACCATTGTTGTGTCATGAGTTCAAAGACCTTGTGATTATATAATTGATTTAAAATAAGATGTCATAGCATATGACGTAACTTCAAGATTGATATCTTTGTAAGATAAGTTCGAAGATCAATTCTTGTGTCACTAATCGTGTTACTATTTTAATTTAGATTATTATAAAGTCAATGTGAAGTTTTAAGATACAAAAATTGAAAAAAAAAGAAAGATACATCCATTCTCTTATAATTGTTTATTTTTTGATTTTGCTCCGTTAATTGGTTTTTGATCTAAATTGCTTCTTATATTTTGTATTTATTCAGTCCTTTAAAAATTCAAAATACAATTATTAAAGCCTGATATACTAAAAAACTATATCTTTATATGAAGGCTTTGTCTAGTAAAACTAGCTGATAATCTAGTTTTAAGTTGATAATTTATTAATAGCTGATAATCTAGTAGCTGAAAATCTGATAATATATTAGTAGCTGATTTAAAGGTAAAATTAGCTGAAAAATATAAAATGACATCAAATGATATATTTATATTAATAAAAAAATTATATAAAAATATATTTAAATGCATAATATAAATTACTTATATAATATATATACATATTATATATTATAAAAATTATATTAATATCTCATCTCAATATAATAAACACGTATACCTTTATTATCTAACATTTTATTAATATATATATATACATATTAAATAATTTAATAATTATATTATTATTATAATATGTCATTTTATAGAAAAAATAAGGGTATAATAGAAAAATAATAATAAACTATTAATTTTTTTTTATGCTAGTTATACTAGCTTATTTTTTTAGAGAATATAATATAATTTTTTTTTAAATAAGTTATTTTATTAAAATACAAATTATTGATCAAAATATATTATTTTTTTAATCAAACTAAATAATTTAGTTTGGTGTTATCAAACAGTACCAAAATACATGGTTAGTCTTTTAATGAAATTTTAACTTTAAAGTGGTAAATATAAAATATTGAAAAAAAAAAGAAATAAAATGATAAAAACAGATAATTACAAATGCTTTGACATGTTTTTCGAAAAAAAAAAAAAAAAAATCGGTATTTGACCGACCAGCCACCTTGTTTTACAATGATTTTGAGATTGCCACTGATCAATTTGAACTATGGCAGGTCTGGCCGCCACCATATATATAAAAGCTAATGCGATTTATCTAATCCCTTAGTCTCATACCGACAAAAAAAATTATTGATCTGATAAGAAATATTAATGGAAAGATATTGCTGATCCGTTGAAGAATCTATTTCACATTGTGTTTAAAAAAAGTATTTTTAAAAAATATATATATTTTTAAAATTTTTAAAACTATTTTTGAATATATACAGGAAAATAGTTACTTTATGAAGTAAATTTTAAAAAATAATGTATAAAAAATTAAAAAAATCAGTCAATTAAATAAAAAAAAATTTAAAGTCTACTTTTAAAATACTCAACAATTTCAAACACTTTCTAAGTATGTGGCTAACTAGGTGATTTGCTGAAATTTACAAATGCTTCCTAACACTTGTTAGGTTCCCTTCTAATTTGTTTTCTTATATATATAAAAGAATACTGTATATATTAAAAATTTTAGGAATTTATATTAAAGTAAAAGGGTGACTTGATTACGATAGATCTCAAATTTCACTATTATTATCACCAGCGACCAATATTGATGGGAGCTTTTCACATTTATAGCTACTATTTGTTATGTAGTTTATGACCTATTGAACATAAAAGAAAAAAATGTACCTGAAGGGATATAGCCGATGGTTCCCTTTATCCCAATTGAAAGGAGCCTAGCCATTCCAAAATCACCAATATGAGCAGTCGTATCACTGTCAAACAGAATATTGCTTGGCTTCAAATCACAGTGAATGATTGCAGTTTCACAGAGGTCATGAAGATAATGCAATGCAGATGACACATCAACTGCAATTCCAAGCCTTTGAACAAGGCTTAATCTCCTTGACTGACTACTGCCCTCTTCTTCAGGATGCAACCACAATTCCAAACTCCCATTTGCCATGAAATCAAACACAAGAGCTTTGAAGTCATTGCCTTTAAAATCAATGCTGGAACAATATGTCGACAGCTTCACCAGATTTCGGTGCCGGATGTCGTGCAATGCTTTTGCACTCAGCAAGAAAGCTCTTGGAAGCTCCATGTTGTTGTAGTTTGAGTACCTTCACAGCAACTTATCTTTCTCCTTGAGGATCCAGATTTCCTCTGTATACTGACCCAAAACTACATTCTCCAATAATATTTTCTGAAGAGAAACCCTCGTTTGCTTGCAACAGTTCCTTGTATGAAATTCGAGGAAGATTATCCACATCAGGAAGTGTTGGAGATGGATTCTTTCTTGACTCCCGCTGACAGAAAAGATACAAGGATATTAATGTCACCAAAATCACAATTGCACTAACGATTGCTGCAAGGATAATGGCTTTGGTGGACTTCCCGTGTTTCTTTGCTTCGAGAGGACAAGCTGGTTGCTGCAGTTCAGGGATGCCACCACAAAGATTACTGTTTCCATCAATTGAAATTGCACTTGCATTGCTGAACACTCCTTTCTTTGGAACTTCCCCCTTAAGGTTATTAAAAGATATATTAAAATACTGTAAGAAGATGAGCTTCTCTAGCTCTATTGGGATATTCCCTGATAAGTTGTTTCTTGACAAATCTAACACCTGGAGACCTTTCAAAGAAGCAAGGGATGAAGGAATATCTCCTTGAAGCATATTTCCCCGCATGTCAAGGATTTCTAGGCTCACACATTCACCTATTGTCTCAGGAATTTCCCCTAAAAGTTTGTTCTCTGAAATATCTAATTGATTGATATTTTTTGAGCTACCAATTTCCTGGGGAATAAGACCTGCCAATGCATTTTGTGAGAAAATAAGACCTACTAATGGAAACAGATCAAAGATCTGTGGAGGTATGCTGCCAATCAGGTTATTTGCTGAAATATTGAAGTACTGCAGACTCTTGCAGTTTCCAATAGTTGTCAGGTTTCCTTCTAATTTGTTTTGATTTAAAGAAAGCAGACTCAGCTGGGTATTGTTACATATGGATTGTGGGATTTCTCCGGATAGTTTATTCCCAAACAAAACTAACCATTGCAACTTTTCAAGCTTCCAGAGGGCATCAGGGATTGGACCAGAAAACATATTAACTTGCATTTGCAATGCATACAAGTTGACAAGGTTCCCAAGCTCTGATGGAATTTTGCCATACATTTGATTTCTTCCTACATGTAGCCTTTGAAGGTTAGACATATTGGTTTGCTGCAGCATAAAATTGAGTGAGAGATGAAAGATTGTAAAGGGTTAAAGGGATTGTACCTGTCAGGTTATTAACCGAAACAAGAAACAAAGTTAAGCTTTTCAGTCGTCCCAAATCATTCGGAATATTTCCGCGCAGATGATTATATGATAAAGAACATTCTTGGAGAGATGATAGGTTTCCAAAGGAATGTGGGATCTCTCCTGTGAGTTCATTAAAACCAAGGTAAAGTGCCACAAGCCTTTTCAGAGAGCCTAGCTCATCAGGAATTTTCCCTGATAAATTGTTCCTATGCAAATCCATGATTTCGAGATTTGAGCAGTAGCAGATGTTGACAGGAATTTCTCCTTCAAACATGTTAATTGTCAGGTTGAAATATCTCAGTCGGAACAGGTTCCCAACTTCTTCAGGAATTTCTCCATGGAATCTATTGTTAGCAAGATTGAGAAACTGTAAGAAGGTGAGATTCCTTATATGAGGAGATAAAGTACCCATCAAGCTAACCCCCTGCAGGTCTAGTGATGCAACTCTCTTATGTTTGCTGCTGCAAGTAACCCCTTGCCAACTGCAGAAGTCTGCAGAATCATTCCAGGAGCTCAAGATGCCATATGGAACAGAAGATATCTTGGCTTTGAATTCTAAAAGAGCAAGTCGATCAGTTTCATTCCCCACATTACCAAGACAATTGGCCCCTGGTGGCAACCATGTTTTGCTGATAGAAAATAACAAAATGAGATGAAGGATTGAAGGCCAATGCCCAGATAAGGCAAGAAACTCCATTTCTGTTTGCTGGTTTTAAGGATAAGTGTTTGATCCTAGCTAGTAACATGAGATGAGAATGGAAACTAGAATATTTAAGACAATTTTTGTACCTGTTTAGTGGCGGAGACAGGGTCCTACGTCAGGGATACAAAGGACTAGAATTTTATCTACATACTATTACGTACATTTTAAAATGTTGAAAGAGTGCACCCACTGCAAGTGAGTGTGGCTCTGCCATTGTACTTGTTGCTGGTTGACAGGCAATGAGAATTGAAAATTCCATATGAACTCCCCATAGATGTGTTGGAAGATTGCTACGTCAATGCATGCAAGGCTTCTGTAATGATTTGACATTTGCTTGTATTTTGGAGCAAGTCCAGGGATATGAATACAGCTTCTGCTTAAACTATTTGTAATTTTGTGCATTTAACTTATTTGTGTGTTCACTGCAACCAGATTTGAAGGGTGATTGTGACTGTTTCACGTTCGTTTGTGGGTAAAATCGTATCCAGAAGATAGTGAAACAATTATTGAAACCAGAATATCAATGCCGGCAGGCTTGTGCTCAAGACAAAACCATCATTGAACAAGTTCAAAATTTTATATAACTATCTTGGGCATTTGTTTCTTCTCTTTTGTTTTGTATGGGCTACATATTCTTGTTTAGTTAGATCTAATTCTTTTTGTCACACTAACTATATTTTCATTCTGAGACCTACATTTATTTATGTTTTTGAATTAGGATTTTTTTTTTCTTTTTGCTCTTATTTTGGTATCCTTTAAAGATGATTTGGAAAAGCTTTATTTTTAAAAATAAATTAGCCGAATGGTATCTCTGCACATATTAATTAATCGTTAACTGTTTTTTTTTCAGGTATAGGTCCATACTATCTTATCTCACCTCTTAGAGGTATCTACGTGGCTATGTGTCCTTCTAAGCTCCCCTGAAAAATATAATTAAACAGTTTGTACAAAATCTCTGTTTTCTAACAGTGGCTAATTAGCTATAAGGACTTCAATATTAGTTCTTGTAGTGCTAAGTGCTAACCTAATTGAAGGCTGTGTTAACTTGATTTGTATTATCGAAACCTCTGGTAGTTAAAATAACCAGGTCCATACTATGGTAATTTGAGTTCTTACTCGTTTCCAATTATTTCATTTGAAAACAGAAGAAATGTAAAATCATTTAATTTCTATCAAACATTTCTCTTATGGTAATTTGCAGCTGGGATTTCATATGACACGTAATATCCAGATGAACTGTGGAAACAAAGCAGCAAGATACATATGAAAATAAAGAATTCAATCCCACAGAAAATATAAGACTTTTATCAAGGTGAAATGTGCAAAATTCTAAAGATGCATGCGAAACTTAATTTAACACGTTAAAATATCTCAGAAAAAACCATGGCCGCCAAAATAAAACTTTCAAATCTAAAGTAACTTCTAAAATAGCAATCTAGATGAAACTTAGTCAAATAGGCTGAAGCCCATGTCATCATCGGACTCCTCAGCTGGTTCTTCCTTCTTTTCCTCTTCTTTAGCAGCGGCTGGGGCAGCACCAGTATCAGCAGCAGCAGCAACTGGGACCGCAGCAACTGCAAACTTGCTAGGATCCTACATATCCCACAACATATAAATGCAACGTACCAAAATATAAAACAAAACAAAAAAACAAAAATCAAGAATTTCTATTCAAGATAGAAATCAATTCAGCAAATATTTGCATGAAACTACCTCCAGGTACTCCTTCACTTTCTCTGCCTGGGGGAAGGAATAATCAGTTGCAACTGCAACAGCTAGGACATTCTTGTAGCCATTGAGGAACATATGCGGTGCAGCAGCCAGGGTTGGGTATGAGACGGCCAATGACAATGAGGTGACCATGGAAACACCAGCAGCAAACTTTTCAATGAGATCATCTTCAGTAAGATCAAGCACCTCTGGGCTGAACACAGAACCATTGTCGTAAACAGACAAGACAACAAGCCCATAAGAAAATGGCCTTATGCCAAGCTTTGCCAAAAGTGCTGCTTCAGAAGAGCCGACCTTGTCACCCTTCTTGATCAGCTCCACAGGGGTGATAATTTCAACAGTACCCTTGTTAATCTTTGTGGGAATATTAAGCACCTAAAATTGATAGAATAGAAAGATCTTTGAGCCTCAATTATTATAGGAAGCTGCAAATATCAAGCAGAAAATGTATAGTAATATGATGTTGAAAAAAAAACCTGGAAGAAAGAAGTTTGAGAAGGATCGAGCCCTGTGTTGCCAGGAGGAACAACAACATCAATTGGAGCAACCAAACCAACACGAGCAGGAGCGCCGACCTATTCATTCAGAAAAGGAAAAAAAACATTGAAAATGCAATTCAAATTGTAAAAAGACTTGAGTTCAACAGTAACTGACTCAGTATATATGCCAGAAATATAGACTATAACATTCCAATAGAACACGACATCCATATGCCAAATTAATGCAAATCTTATACAAATGTAAATTATTCAGTAGTAGATTCAAATAGTTTCAAGACTACATCGCAGAGGCAAAGACATTAAAACATACAACTTCAGTCAGATAATTTCTCCCCAAGTTTTACACACTACCAAGTAAAAGAATGTAACAGCTCCATAAATACCAATATGAGAAATACATACTGAAAGTTCAGAAGCTTTCCATTAATTTTCTGCTCCATATGCAACCATAATTAATCACAAGAAGACTTAAAGGAAATTCTAAATTCAAGCTATAGTTTCAAAAACTCATTTAATTTTATTCCATCAAATCGAGATATACAAACACAACAGCATTCTTACCAAACATACGAGGCAAGATAATCATTTATAAAAATGAACTATTATATGAAAGACAATCAACCAATATGGGCTCGGTCACTGCACCTTGTACTTGGAGACCTCTTCACTCACTTCCTTGAGATCACCCTTGGTGAAAATCAAACCCACATTGCCCTGGTTTAAGGAAAAAAATTATAAAATTCAGTGAGAGATCCAAGAAGGAAATAACAACCCAAACATTATCAATATCAATTTTCATTGAGTAAGACATCATAATATATATAAAAGTGGGAATAGGGGGGGCAAGAAAATTTACCAAAAACTCAACCGGATTGTATTAGTTAATTGAGTTAATTTTATCATTTAATAATTAAATTTATTAGTGAATATTATTAATATTAATTAGAAGTCCAATTCTATTAGAAGTAAGTAACTATGTTTTATATATAAAAAAATAAATAACTAATATTAAAAAGAAAAAATAATTTAACAAAAAAAATATTAGGAAAACATAATAGAAAAAATTACGATAGCATATTGTTATTCAAAATATGACAACAATGAGTTTTACTAACATTTTCAATCAATTCTTATAAATTATTTGAGAAGTTATAATTTCCTAAAAAATTTTATATAATTTAATAATTAATTTATTTTAATTATATACATAACAAGCTAAGTTATAAAAATTTACATACATAATATAATTTACGTTTATATAAAATATAAGAATAAAAAATAATTAACAACTTTAGTATTTAAGTTAAATGTAACTTAATTACATGATAATTAAAAGTAACTAATAATCTTAATTACATGATAATTCCTCTATTTTATACATGATTCTTAATAATAGACAAATTAGTAATTTGAGAGAACCGACAAAATGATTGTACAGTTCTCACTATCTCTATTTTATATACGATTCTTAATAATGGACAAATTAATAATCTTTATATAAGTTATAATACGAGTCCAATATCTAAAAATCACGTGTAATGCATGTTAATGATTGTCTCAATTATTAATCAAATCATAACATATATAAAAGTGGAAATAGGGAGACAAGCAAAATACCCATAAAATATTTATTATCTCTATTTTATATATAATTTTTAATAATGAACAAATTAGTATTTTGATGAAATTTGAGATAAACATGCATTTTTATAATTCACTATGAATAAAATAATATAATAAGACGAAACAAATTAATAAAAAAAATTATATAAAATTAACGACAAATCTAATATGTAATAATCTCATGCAATGCCTCTATTTTATATATAGCTCTTAATATTTGAGATTAACATGTAGCATCATCCCAAATATTAATATCATTATATAAGACTTTATCCATAAATAAAAGTTCTATTAATATTGAAATGAAATTAGCTTATTAAGGCTGTTAGTGACATTATAACTCTACATTTAACTCAATCATTAATTGATTAATTAACATTCCAAATACAACAAAATAAATTAATAAAAAAATTATATTAAAACCAAACGGTGATTAATAATGGTTCAATATAATGAAAAACTAGTTCTAAATAAGTTCCCAAACTAAACCCTCTGCAGCTTCAATACATCATCAACAGTCTAGGATACGTTTCTGAAGTTTCAATTTTTATTCTTCTTAAATTGCGTAAAATATATCTAAACATCATAATTGCTCCATTTTCTCAAAAGCAAACAATTTAAACACAATCTACTTGATTCCCATAAAATGGATAGAAGCAATATTAGCTAAGCAAACAACCAATTAAGAAAAACAAAAGCCTAATAAATTGAATTAGCATAGGATTGAATATACCTGTAGGAGGGGGATGAGGTTGAGGAAAGCGGTATTTCCAGTCTTTTCAGCATGAACTCTAATGGACCTCTTCATCATAGTATTCTTTCCCATGAGGACCACAGAGTCACCTCTAAGACCCCTCCTGATGTTCTGCAACTGGTTCGACCCAACATTATCGGCTGCTGCAATCAAGATCTGGCTGTACTCGTCCAGTAACTGGCAGAGCTTAGCATCATAAGCAATCTTCTTATCGGCTTTTGATGGTTTTACAGCCATTTGATAGTACTTTCACAGAAAACAAACCCTAACTACAAATTGAGTATTGGTACAACAAATTAGAGGGCCAAGACGATGCTCTGGCACGGTCAAGGCGGACAGCGCGGCGGTGCCGTCTCCTTAGCCTCGGTCAGCTAAAGTAATTTGAGAAAGAAAAAAGGGGAAGAGTGAAAGACGTTGTAGAGATGAGAATAGGGTTTCAGTTTACTTATATAGTAGTTGGAGGAGACAGTAGGGTTTTGATGCAAACCTAGATCGAACGGCTGGTGTTTGATTTTGAGTTGGGATCTGATCTCACGGTTGTAACATATTGGGCTTAATGGGCCTGGATAGTTGTCCTGGGTTAATTTTGTTGGACTTAAAGGAAGAAAGGACGGGCTAAAGCTTAAAGGGGAAATTGGCAGTAGCTAATCCATACTCTTAACTCAGGCACGCCGACCCTCAACTCAGCTAGCCGGCAGCTAGGTTAGATAATTTTTCTATATTTTCACAATCAACAAATTACTGATAACTTCTACAATTTTAATTTTGACATCAAGAAATAAACTTTTAAAAAAATAACAACATGGCTGTTACAGTCATTATTAAAAAACTGAAATTCTAAACTTTTATAAATGACCAATGTCTATAAAATTTTAGAAAATTCACATAAAAACATTTTCAATATAGAAAAATTATACGATTATCGTTTGTACCTATAGTTTTTTAAAAATTTGTTTCCGCCTATCAAAATTAAAACTTCATACAGAATTTGTCCTTTCATAATTAAATATAGCCCATAAGGCATGTGTTAACACAAATTTTCATTCATTTTAAAGCTAGGTGTTACATTGGAATACATACCATATATAGGTTTACATGAATGAAGAAGCAACCCTAAAAGCACAAACTCAAGATTTTGTAAGAATTGCATTAATTAATTGATTGAAGATTTTGAACATATAAATGTTTTAAAGAGAGATGGTGGGAGAATCCTGAGTTTTCTGCTTCAGAATCTCCTTTGGCACCTCAATATTTGTTGTTTCACACAATAACTTCTTTTCTATATACAAGTAGAAAACCCCTTCTTACATAATTTCAGTCACTTTTAATTCTCAACTCCATTTTCCCTTGCTTGGTACAGAGCCACTTTTCTCTCCCTCTCTTTTTAATAAAAGAGATGTGATTGAAGATATGAACTCAAAAGCTTACAAGTACCATTAAATTTTTTAATTTTTTTTCCAGAAAAAAAGGGGTTTCAATTAAGATTATTCCAACTTATAATTTTATGTATCAAAATATTTTGTGCATGCCCTCGAGCTAAATTACCGTTACGTAAGAAATACAATAATTACTTTATAAATAGATACATGATACTAAATATTATTTTTTCAATAATTTATTTCAAGCATGATAAAATTATGAAGTCTAATTTTTTTTTTTTTTAAAAAAATTATGAATCTATAAGATAATGTTAGTCATTTACACACATCTAGTTGGGTTGATGAAAGATCTTCAAATTTTGGATTTTGTTTAGCCTCCTTTTTATATTCAAGATTTTGGTGAATTGAAGTGAGGATAAATCTTGAATGTGGGGTACTTAAGATAGGAAAGGGCTGATTTCACATGTCGAGAAAGGAAAGAAGAAAAGGTCCAACTTGTCTTTTTTTTTTTGGGCAATCTCAAATTCTATTATTGACTAACAAGATAAGGTCTCCTCTTTCCACTCGTGTTGCCAAGAGTCTTCATTTTCATTACGTAATTTCTGAATTGGCTAAAAGTGGGTTTTAAGGGCTCTGTCTCATAAAGCTTTTCCCTTTGCCTAACCAAAATGTCTCCACACTAGTTGCCTTTTGGCTTTTTTCATTTGTCACATATCTCTCTTAATCACACTTCATCTTAAGGTTATCTAGATAATTTTTTATTTAAATCCATACAAAATGATCAAATTAATGACAATAATTTGTATTTTTTTTATATTAATTCAAACTTTTACATATTGAATTTAAGGAAAAAAATGAAGTTATCTTAATGAAGCTTGCACTAGCAATTCAAAATTGTGAAGCTCATAAAACTCCTTAAGTCTTGAATTTATTAGAAAGCAAAGTTATAAATCGATTCTGAAGTAAAAATTTACTTGTTGAGTGTGAACCATGTCTTTTCAATATTTCGGGGAATTAAATTACTAGAATTATACTTGAAATTCACGATATAAATGCCTCTTAATCTCCGGATGAACTTGAGAGAAGCCAAATTTGCAGAGAATTTCAGAGATGGAAGGTGGGGGAAGAATTCAGATTCTATTTTTTTTTCTTTCTCTAACTTCTCAGGGGTAGTTATCAATCTAAATTAACTTTCCTTTATATTATTTAATTAAGGTCTTGGGTTGGATTAAGTTTATATAAACGGTCTAAACCCATACAAAATCCAACAAATAATGAAAAATGAATGCCACGTCCATCAAGTTATGGATTCCGATTATATCGGCATTATTTCAATCACAAACACATTTAATTTCCGAATGACAGTAAAAATATTGTTTTTTATAAGTATTTCTAGCAAAATAAGTATTTTTCTTTTCAATCAATGTTCTTTTTTTTTGATTAATTGAGACTATCTTAATTGATACACCAACTATGAATTCATCATAGCTATAAAGTGAGGGGTCTTGGATTCAACATCCAACTTCTACAAGAAGTAATATATATATATATATTTTTTTTTTTCTTTTCGATTTGTTTTGTTTGCTTCCTTCATGTATAGAATGAATATTCAATAAAATAATATATTTTGCAACTTAATGGTGCCTTGAATGTGGGAACCGAAAATGTCTATATACAAAAATATGTTTGTCTAAAACAAGTGAGAAAGAGTTTGTGGGTGTAAGTATATAATTTAGAGCCATTTAAGGGTTTGTTTGCCAAGATAAACAAATTGAAAGCAATGGAAGGCATTAATGGCAGACAAGTTACACTTAATAAAATCTATGGAATAAAATTACACTTAATGACAATATAAAGCAAAATGATGGCTAAAATAGGCAGCTTCTTGTTGATTAAAGGCTAATCTTCATTTCCTACCTAAAGTTTTGCTAGATTTAGTATATCATTCATTTTATTTTCTAGAGGTTAAGGGTTATATGCATTTTTGGACTTTTGATTTTTTTTTTTTTCTGTTTGTATTCCATTTAGCTCTTCAACTGAATTTTATTAAACTCTATAATTTTGAATCTAGTTAATATTAAAATTCTTTTTTCCAAGGTCTCGAATTCAAATTTTGGAATATTTTTAAAAATTTGAGATAAAATGTTTTATCTCTTATTGAATTTATCTGATATGAATACAAATTACATAATAGTTGAAAAAAAAATTATATATAAAAACAAGTTCTCAATCAGAACTCAAAAAGTCCTTAATGTTAATTGAATTAAAAGTAAACTATTTAGTAGGACGAAAATTCAATTGAAGGATTCATTAAAATAAAATTAAAAAAAATTCAAAGAATATCAACTACATTACAAGGTAAAATATTAAAAATGAACTATAATGAGAAGATTTAGATGATGTAAGAGTGTATCACAGACTTTAAGAGAAGCTTACCAATCTGCATCTTTTTGCAAGTCTCCAAAAAATAAAAAATAAAATGTATTGCATATTACAACGTTAGCCCTTTACAAGCAAATCCCATGTTGACACTTCCTCAAAATCTTTTGACAATGGGACCCACTTTAACTACTAATTACATATCTTAATTAATTATATATTTGGGATCCACTACACATCTTTAATAATTAAGTTAGATTATTATATTGGTAAAATAGTTGTGTTATAGGGGCATGTCATTTTGTAAAAATCGGTCCGGTCAATGAACTGGAAAAGTCAGTGGATTATATGTTTAAAATCGAATTGGGATCGAAAAAGGGTCGAACTGATTTGCATAGTATTTTTATAAAATATAATATATCTCATATATAATAAAATATAAAATGTCTCATACATAATAAAAATAGAGAATAAATTGAAGGTTTTTCTAGTTTACAAAAATAATATATTATGTTTAATATTTTTTTTATTTTAAAAAAAATCATATTTCATATATTTATATAATTAAACATTTAATTAATTATTAAATATAAAAGTAATTTATAACTTGAAAATACGATCAACAAAAATTTTCAAATTGTAAATGAAAAGTAATATAGAAAAGAAGTAAATAAAAATTAAAAAAAATGAGTCAACAATCCCATATATAAAAAAAGTAATAATTAAGATAACATATGAACAATCTTATATATAAAAAAAGTAATAATTAAGATAACATATTATTTTATAAATAAGAGTGAGTTTATTGTTTAAAAATATGTTTATTTTGACCAATTTGATTAGTTTATAGCTAATCCATCTAGTTTTGAGGTTAATTTTTTAGTTGAACTGATTGAATTGGCTAGATTTAAACAAATTTAAAAAACAAAATTTTTTTACAAAAAATTAAAAAAAACCGATTGGTTTCCAATTTTTCCAATTGAACCGACCGGATCGGTCCAGTTTTTACACCCATCAATTTGACATTATCTAGTGATTATACCAAATAAAACAAATGTAGTAGTTGGGTCCAAAAACTAAAGTTTTAGCTAAGCAAAATCTTAGGACCCATACAAATCATGTATTTTGTAGGCAGTGATTACTAGAAGGTCATGCTAGTAGGAATTAATCATAATCTTATTCCACATATAGAAACATTCTTAAATATTTTTTTTAAGGGTCCAACTATTGTATATCAGTGTACCGATATGCTGGCATACTGATCGTTGGATTGACACGCATTTCATTTGAATCGTTCATTAATTTGCAATCTCAACCATTTGATGAATATCTTGTGATATGAGCCGTTTATTATACGTAACGTACTGGTACGCTGAGACTTTTTTCAATTGTCTTTTAAATATTATATAAGCTTAAATTTTTTATAGATATTTTTATGTTACAATTTATATATCTTTTTGAGAGAATAGTTATTTCTTAATCTTTTTAAAATATATTCCTATCTCTTGAGTCTATTTATCAATAAATATGAACTTTTTTTAATTGTTTTAATATGCCCATAATATATATAAGGATAAAATACAAATAAAAATTTATAGCTCCAATCATGTTAATTAAAATTTTCAATCTATGTAAAATAAAAATAAATTTAGTTTGTAGGATGGAGGGAGTAACAAATGTATAATAGACCATATACATACACAGTATTTTTATTAATTTATATATTCTTGGGATTTTAATTTTCTAATTATGTGAAATAATTAAAATTTATATTGGACACTCGAATTGATGAGGCACACCTTGAATTAGGGAAATTAAGGACAAAATTAATCAATTGACATAATGGCGCGGATAATGCAGATTTAAATGAATTTGAGGGAAGACATAATTAATATTATCGCGGTTTCCACTGGTAGGATTTAATTTAGTAGCATTGGTTCAATCAGGGATGACTTGATTGGCATTAAATTCTCACTTGTATATGTTGTGAGAATTGTGGGAGGTGTGACGTTTACATATTTTTGCCACCATATAATAATATTAGGAAAAATTTAATATTTTTGTAATATATATTAGAAAATGATTGATTTTGTTGTATAATCAATGACATATTATGCCTTTTAATGAATATAAAAAATTTAATAATATTAATTCGGTGATTAAGATTTGAAAGTTTCGAATTTGAATATCTAATTAGATATTCTTCAAGAAAAAATTATCATGGTTACACATGTCCTATCTCTTGAAGCAAATTTTTTGTCTTTTTTGTAAGAATAAAGGTTTAAGAATTAGGGGAATTTCTAATGGGTATATATGAATACCATTGATATGTCAAATTATAATGATTTCTACCCCACTAAATATTGAAAATTAACTCTTCAAAGCAATTTGTAGTCTCTTAATTAATTGGACGCCAAAAAAGCATCTCCTAGGATCGGATGATTGTTCAAACTCTAAATAATACAGATGCTGAAGTAGTACTAGATAGTGACCCAAAATACCTTTGATAAGCTGTACAAAAAGGAAAAGCTTGTAGTTCATTATTGATACTTATTCTTTTTTGTTAATCCCTATGATTAGTCAATTAGGATCACATATTAAAACTAATTATGTTCATCGGGTATGATTTTAAGACTTACAAAATACTCTCTCATGAATTTTAAAGTAGCTGTATATTCAGAACTCGAATTCGAAACATCTGATTAAGTTAAAAGAGACTCATATCATTTTATTAATACCCTAATAAATTATTGATACTTATTCTGATATATCCAGAGAAAAGCTTTTCAAGATTAACAAAAAGAATATATATATATTCTTTATATATATATATATATATTATTACGAATAATTGAAATAATAAGATTTGGTTATGCATGTAAATTGATTCTTATTTTATAAATATAAAATTAAATATATATACGTACGAATTATTTTTTATATATAATAATTAATTAATAAGGTATTGACTAGCTTGATTCATTAACAAAAATATGAATTGGGTGCAAATAAAATTTTGCAAGAAAATATATAGTAATTTACTTCTATTTCTTTTTCATGATGCAGTTGGTGTTTCAAAATTTCAATTAATATTCTTCAACTTGTCCTTCAAATTAAATCATCATTCATGGCATAATTTTCTTGGGTCATGCTTATACTATTAGGATATGTAGAAGGAAAATAAGCACAAACTAATTATTTTTTTAGTATAAAATAAACTTCAAGTAAAGGTTATATACATCTACTCTTTAATCGATACATAAAGTTCAAAACGACCGACACATATAATACTTTTATGTACTAGCGCACAAACTAATAATTTAAAATAGGCTAAAGGTGTAATTAAGCTTCTGATATTAGACAAAATTCTCTTCAATATTATTGAACTACAGAAAATGAAAAAGAGAAAAATAAAAAAATTAATTAAGCACAAATTGTCGCTAGACTTAGTATTAAAACTATCGAATTGAAATATTTACATTTTTAATAATTGAATTACTTCAAAGTTAGGACACAAATGAATCAGGTAAGTAGAAAGGGAAGACTTATAATTATAATTACCAATAGAAGTTCCCATATGCTTCGGGGAGTGCAGAGCCTCACCATCTCCTAAGGATAAAAAGTTAGAAATTTAATTAAGAGAGTTAAATACTCAGAAATCTAAGTTTAAAATATAAAAATAGATTTTTAATACCTTTTATAGGAAATAAATATTAAAAAATGATATAAATTTATATATTATTGTATATATTTTAAAAAGTTGAGAGGATTATACTTTGCTCTCGAGTGGATGTGGCTTGTCACTAACTGCAGGCTAATTAATCTCACCATTATTCACATTTTTAAAAATGGTCTATTTGGTGTAGGGTCTCCATTTACTAACTCATCTATTTAATCATTAATTAGCTCTCTCCCAACATTAATTTTAAAGTTAATCAACAACTTTTTTTAGTATAAGAACACTGCTTAGCTTTACAAAATAATAGAAAGATGAGATTTAATTAATTAATGACTCATTTCTTCAAAATAATAATAATAACAACATCAACAACTCATCCTCCTTATACACTAACTCCTTTAGATATCTGTCTAGATTTGAAGTTTCTTCATGTTATATATATATATATATATAACAAAAGATACTCCATTCTATTTTTCGAATAATTTTCAACTAAAATCACCGGGATATTAAAATTTATATATTTCAAGAAAATAAATTTTTAAAAATATGTGAATTTTTGAGGGGAGAGAAGTAGAGAAATACAATTTAGGTAGAGATACAAGTCAAGAGTGAGAGAAAAAGCAAGACTGAGAGCATATTTATTCATGGAAAACGTGAGGGGAAAAGAAAGAAGAGAAGAAAGGAGAAATTAAGGTGGGCCAATTAATCCACTAAATCATATAAAAATATGTTTTATTTATTTATTTACTTAATGATAAGCAAACAGTGCCTTAATGATTGGATGGTTTGCTTTCTACTTTTGACTCCAAAAGAAAAATTAAAGTTGAATTAGTTCACCAAAATTCTTGATTAAATTTAGCTGTTTTCACTACTTGTTTTTATAAAAAATCATCAAACTTAAATTAAATTAAATTGTTTACTTCCTTTGACATTCAATTTTTGAATCCAAGAAAATAATTTTTGCCTTAATGTTTATTTTTTACAAGAAAATAATTTTATTGATTCAAACTTTAGCAATATATCAATAGAAATATATACAAATTCGTTAAAAATTATAGAATATTAAATAATAAAAAAATTTATAGTATATTGGTTAATAACATAATAAATTAGCTCAAAGCCTATAAATTTGATAATGCTATACTAACTACAATACCTATGATTCTAGTTCGGTAATATACTAACAATTATAATATGATTTGTTATATGTGTTGAATCAAATATGTTTTGCATGTTTAAATCGCTCATATGTAAAAATACCATAACAAGACAATAGAAGTAAAATATAATATGACAATAAAACCAAAGGCTGTAATAAAATAACGAGATTATGATAAACAAAACAAACAAAATTAAAATTAAAATCTATGCTGAATAGTCACTTATTTTATAAATTAATAGATAAAAAAATATAAATAAGTAATTTTAGACCAATAATAGTAAAAAATTATTTCTCATTGCTTAAAAAAAATGTTGATTAGAAAAAGAAATAAGCAAAAAAATTGTGAGAAAATGAGGCTAGTTAATTATCTTGTAAATGTGGATAATGTTGAGTAGTGTTTCGTTCAAGTTAGTGGACAATATATATAAGACTATTAATGAATTTATAAAATGACTTGGTTAATTAATATATAATTAAGTATTTAATCATCTTGTAAGTATAAAAGTTAAAAATTTAAATTTAATTTCAACTATTAGAGAAAATGAAAAATATTTTTATTAATTAATGTTGGTGTGGTGTGAAAAGGACAAACCCGGCGTGGATCAATATGTACCAAGCCTTTATTTTAAAAAAAAAAAAATTAAATGTAAAATAATATTTCATGGCCTATCGCTACAGCTAAATAATTTTTCCAAACTTTAGCCCTTTTTTTTTTCCTTTTTCTTTTTAATTCACTCGCATCATTGTCAATGACATGCACATTATTTTTAACTTAAAAATTTATTTTTGACATAGTGATTTTATTTTTGTATTTTTTAAAATATTTTGTAGTGTTTATCCATGTATGCTAATTTAAGATTAATTATAAGCTACTTTCAAAAAAAAAAAAAATTAATTGTCAGTTTGCACATCTACATCATGAACCTAACTTAATTAAGATTACACATCGGTTTGGTTAATTACATGCATGATGATGTAAATATATTTTGTAATGATTTAAGTAATTTTTGCAAACGAATTATGTCTAAAAAATATTTGGAAAAAATGTTTAACCACACGTATACAGATTCTACATTGACATATCCTTTTCAATAAATTAATATATACACGATCTATTTGATATTATGTTTGAAAAAAATATTTTTTAGAAAAAAGTTTTATATTTTTAACTTTTTGATTTTTTTGGATAAAGACAAATAAATATATATTTTTAAAAAAATATATTTAAAAAAGTTATTTATAAAAAATTTTAAAAAATTAATCAATTAAATAAAAAATTTCAAAATTTGTTTCGGATGCATTTAGCATAGAGTTTGGCAAAAATATTTTAGGGAATTTATTATTATTATTATTATTTAAATTTTAAAAACTACTTTTAGATTAAAAAAAATAGATATCTTTTTAAAAAATAAATTTAAGAAAAATAATTTATAAAAAACTGAAAAAGTTAGTTAATTAAATAAAAAATTATAAACCTGCTTTTTTATATTGAACAATAATTTCAAGTATCCCTTTATACTATTGGAGCAATCTTACAATATTATCAATCTATTTATAGATATCCATTCTGAAAAATCATTAGTAGATATTCACTCTTACATATTTTTTGCTTTAATTTTTCTCTCTTCAGTTTTTTTTTTTATTGAAAATAGCAATTACGGATAAAATATTAATTATTTAATAGAAGGCTTTAAATTACTATTATTTTATCATTATATGAAAAATATATACTTCTCCTATATATATATATAAATTACTATTATTTTATCATTATATGAAAAATATATACTTCTCCAATATATATATATGATTGCTTATTTTTTTTTCCATTTTCCAAAATAAAACCAAGTGATTAAACATATATACGACGGTGTGAATGAAATAACACGAATTTTTTTCATATTTGAGTCCTAAGTACAATAGCAGACACATGTACGGACGAGTGGGAGCTCAAGCCCCACAGAAAATTTCAATTTTTTTTTTTATATATAATGTGTGATTAGTATTTTGCATGGCTGATAAGAGATTATGATCAATTATGTGCTGACCAACTCAACTGGTTTCTGAAGTTATGTGTACATAAAACTATAAATAAATACTCAAGAAGTCCTGAAATGCATTCAATTTTACAGGTAAATAGTCAATTACATTCGGGAAACGAACAAATAATAAGCTGTAATATAAAAATGATTCTTGTTATTGGTCTAGTTCACGAATGAATTAATTAATCTTTTTAAGTTAATTAGTGGATTGTTGGGGCTGCATATATATAATTAGATAATCTCCACGCTTAATTTTTTTATACTTTCTTGAGTTGCTGCTTTGATTGTTAAAGGTTGGATCTTTAGTGTATTGTAATGAAATATAATTTTATCTAAATTATTATTATTTTTTTAATTTTTATAATGAAATAAATATTATTAATTTTATTGTCCGTCCCCCACTCATTGTATTATTAGGTATATATTTATCTTAAAAATTATTATGAAGTAGTGATTTATCGTCCTCAAAATTCTATTTAATATAGATATTGTAACGTTTGCTAATTAGAGTTAATTAGAATAAATAAATTATTTCGAGCGAAAAATAAATAATAAGTTGCTCAATTAAAATTATTAATACGTAAAATTTGTTGATGTAGTTAATTTAGTTAAAATA
>CATIWF010038115.1:0-22142 GCA_949630135.1 Balakata baccata | reverse complement strand
AATTAATTATTAAATTATAAATTTTAACTTAAAAGAAATGAAATTTAAAAAAAATAATAAAAATAGTATAATAAAATAACAACATAATATTATTTTATATAATTATAATGAAAGTAACAAATATTAAACTATTATAAAGTTTAATTATGTTAAACTTTAATTTCATTAAATTAATTATATAATCAATTAATTATAAAATTACAAAATTTAACTTAAAAAAAATGAAATCTTAAACATTAAACTAATAATATTGAAGTATATAATTATAATGAAATCAATAAATATTAATTGATATAATTAGTATTAAATCAATTATATAATATAATATTAAATTAAATATTATATAATTATAATAAAATCAATAAATATTAATTGATTAAGTGTTGATGTCAATAAACATTAAACTAATATTAAATTTACTTAAATTAAAATTTAACATGATGAAATTAATTATATAATCAATTATATGATTAGAAGATTAACTATAATAAAATTTAATTAATAAACTAATAGACTCAAATGTATGTATGATATAGTAACCAACCATAGCACGATATTCAATAGCTTTTGGTAATATTATTTCTAACACTTATGCAATTTATTATACTTTACATTCATATCAACATTATAATTCTTTCAATGTTTTCTATTTTGTATTTCATTTGTTTTGTAGACAATTTTTAAGAAAGAATCATTTACTAATACATAAATTGATGAAGTTCGGGAGATGTGATGCGACTTTTTTGCTAGTGAGTACATATAAATTTAATTCAAATTTTAATTTTTTAAGTGTTTCAAGATTGGAAACATTGTATTACAATTTTTTATAAATTTAATTGTTCCATTATGTTTATAACAATGAGTATTATTTGTGAAATATTGAATTTCAATTGATATTGATTAATATTTGTTAGCCTTGTAGGCTTAAAATTGTAGTTATAGTAATTGAATTTATAATGCTTGATTGATGAGTTTAGTGTAATTTACATGTTTGAAAGCATAGAATGGCTTTAGTTATAAATTGATTTTAGATGTGTTGTAGTAGTTGAATTTTAATTTAGATGTTTGATATTGTATGCTGCTGGTTGAAATTATAGGTATCTATCAATTGCAAAAAATTAATAAATATTAAAAAAAAAACTAAATAAGTCTGTTATGCTATAAAACAGACTTATAAGATGCAATTAAATAAGTCTATTTTGAGTAAAAACTAACTTATTTTATAAGTCTGTTTTTAAAAACAGACTTATCTGATTTAATTGAATGCATATATTTTTAAAAAATAGACGTATCTGACCAAATCAGATGCGTCTATTTTTTTAAAATAGACTTATCTGACTTTATTGGATACGACTGTTTTTAACAGTCGCATAAAATTCACTTATCATATACGTCTCCTTATATGTCTATTCATGAACAGACGCATTTAAGCTAAAAAAAACAGTCACAAAATACCATTTTCTGTACTAGTGGAGTGAGCTAGTTAAAAATCCATTGTAATCGAAAGATTAGATTAGTGAATACTCAATTGTGATTAGAGAGAGTAGTTTTGGAAAAAATTGTGATTATGAGCTATTTTGAGAAAATAATTCGAGTGGGTCCCACAATTCGGTTTTGGAAGAAAGACCCAAATGTGTTCCTTGACATGAGAACTATGAATTAATGTATTTATATGCTCAAAATGGAGAATGTGTGAATAGAAATTGAAGCTCAAAGTAAGCTCCTTAATAAGGAGATTAAAAGTGAAAAGTGAATATAGGAGTTTGTCCCACATCACTAAAAATTGAAATTGGACTTGTGTTTATATATTAAGATGCATTCTTACATGGGTAAGAAAAGTAGAATAGAAGGCTCTCTCTCGCGCGCTTAGGCGTAGGGGGGTGCAAATCCATGGTCCGGGATAGGCTAATGCGTGGGTGCGCTACCTACGTACACAAATGTCAGTTCAAAATCTCATTATCCTGAACAAGCCCAGTAGTCTGCCATGCCCATGTCGTGTGGATCCACACGGCCAGGCCACTGACATGCCCGTGTCATTGTGCTGTAGTGTGTGTGAGGCAAATCCACACTCCGGTGTAGATCCATACGCCCATGTGGATTGTATTCCAGAATGATCTTTTGAGCTTTTTGTCTTTTAGAATTTCAATTTCTGATATTTCAAATATTAATTTCACCATTATTTGAGAGTTACAAAGGCATTATTGGCAGCCTTTAAAGGAAATTAATCACAATTAATTCCATGTCTCCTCCATCTAGTATAAATATGTGGTTTTTGATTAAATTTTGGAGAGTTTACTTTGATTCTTGTTGAATAGTTTCTTTCTTTCTTTTTCTTTTTCTTCTCATGTGATAGAGAGTGTGACAATTTCATAGTTTCCTGTAAGTAGGTGTTGTGTGTTCAACAACTACTTGAAATCTATTGTATTCTGGAAGACAAATGCCGGTTATCCTAAACACCAGTGTAGGAGGCGAATTTGTCTTAAGGAAACTATGTGGAACACAGGTCTTAGACCATTTTCTATTTCTCTTGTTTTGAATATTGAATTAACAATTCTCCTTTTATTGTTGTTGTTCTCCTAACAAGTAGTAGGATTAGTGACCCAGCCTATAGCACTTCCTATATATTATGAGATATACTTATAGTATATAGAAGGGTGTTACAGGATTCTCTCAATTTGCACCTAATATGGAGATGGATATGGGTCCTTCACAAGGTCGCCCATTTCGAGCAACTGTCTTTCTGTTGAATGATCATTTCCAATGGGAGATACACAGGTCAGTTATGAATTTTATTATTTTCCAATTACACTCATATTCATTTCCACAATACGCACTCATATTTACACTTAGCTAATGTTGCTTTTTTTTATTATTATTATAAAGACACCACTTCAACCATGCTTGCAATTTATCGTAAGGGGGAAAAGGTCATAATGGCGAAGGGCACAATTCTTGTAACTGGTGGATTGCTCACAACATTTCAATGGCCCCCAATCACTTTAGTGTGCCTATGGATTTTCCATTTTTTGAATATGTATCAAAATAACTTCTTGTGCCTATAGGTGAGTTCTATATAGTGGGGTAGGCATATGAAACTTTTGTTCAATGTAGAGGTATCAATTAATATTTCTTTATCACTCGCTAATTCTTTAATGCAAATAGTATTATCACTTAATTTCCATTTATGTCATAAGATTTGTAATAATATATTATTAATTGATAGGAAAATATAATTCAACCATCAAAAAAGGCATAAGGTTGTGGTTTTACCAAAGAATCAACTACAAAGCCACCTCTGCCTTTGGTTGATGAGAAAGTTCTAACAAGTTTGAGTGGTCGTATACTCGACTTGCATGACTTGGCTTTAGAATTGGATATTGGGAAAATGTTCAAAATTCTTCTTTCGAAAAAATTATTTTGGGATCCACCAAATGTTGATAATGAAGTCTTAATCGAACGAGAAGATATCTCCCTAGATTGGCTCAATGTCTCTATCATTAAAGTTTTTATGCTATAAGATTATATAATATATTTTTGGTATTTATAAGATTGAACTGCTATATTCAAATGTAGTATTAACTTAGGTCGAATTGGTGAATCATGGATGCAGGTACTTTTATAGGTTATGCGTATAATCATTTATGTTAGTAAGATGGTGCACTAAGAAGGGAGGGTTGAATTGGTGGCAAATAGAAATTTTTGGCTTAATGGATTTCTTTGAGTGTTTGAGCAATATACAAATGAAACATAGAAAGTAAAGGAGCAAGAGAAGATTGCACATAATGATTTATAGAGGTTTGGGTGTTAACAAACCCTAGTCCTCTCCCCAACCTCAATTGGGAGTTCTACTATCTCAACTTGAGATTACAAGAGAGTTTCCTAGCTAACTCACAACTAGAGAGTTCCTAGCTCACCCACAACTAAGTGTTTTTTTAAGGCTCACACCGAATTCAAATCCTTTGTGTTTTAATGGCTCACACCGAATTCAAATCCTTTGTGTTTTAATGGCTCACACAATAACCAATTCATTGTATTTTGAACAGGTTCACACACAACCCAAACAAAAGTTTTTCTCAGTAGGATCACTCTTACAACCTATATCCAAGTGTTTAAGATTAACACTTCAACATTTTTACAAAATAAGTTGAGAAATAAAATTGCAAGAGTTTTGGCACACTTAAAATTAAGCTCTTGTATTCTAAGGCCTTTTGGAGGTCTATTTATAGTGTTTGCCTTCCAATTAGCCGCTACATATGGTGCCAAAATTATTTCTAACGTTCTAAAAAAGATTGACTCAAAATTGTTTGACAGAGACAATTTTCTAGTCGGAAAACCATGTTTTCTGGTCAAAAAATTCATATATCCGTTGGAGCCTTACACGTGGTAGCCTTAAATTTGTCATTTTCTTCAATGGCTCTTTAACGGCTAGTTTTAGTCAAATGTCCCAATCAGAAAATTTATTTTTCTAGTCTGTACTCAAGTTCCGATCAGGAATTTATCTGTCTCGGTCAGCATTTGCTATTGGAGCTTTGAAACATCAAAATGCAGTATTTTCCGGTCAGGACATATATTGTCCCAGTCTGTACTTGAGTCCTGGTCGGGATTTATGTCTGCAGAAAATATTTGATTTGTTCAATAAACAAATCAAAATCCAATTGACTTGAAACTTTGTACACTATCAAAACAATATTAGATGAAGACATTAGTATCAAGATCAAAATAGAGATCAATCACCCTAAGATTAACATGAACATAGAGATTAGAAACTCAATTAGGAATTATATTGAAATGAACCAAAAGTTTAGGATTGAGTCAAATGATAATTGAAATTAAATTAGAAAATTTAATTGAAACAAATTAACAATTTAAAAGAAAAAGATATTAAGAAGAAAAAAATTTAATTATTGAGAAAATAATTAAGAAAATCATATAAAGCAGTACTTAAATTGGAATAAAGAAAACTAAACCTGCATTTTTAAATTAATAATAATTATTATTATTTTAGTATTATGCTTACTAAAAGGAGCCGCATGGTTCCAGTAACAAATTATAATATCTTTAATAATCTTACATATCCAAAAAGTGGGAACTAACATCAAAGGGGTTTCTAACTTTCTACACACATCTCAACACCTTATCCAACCTTCCAACCTCTTCTCTGTCCATTTTAAATCTCTTTCTTTTTCTCCAAGGTCCAACTGAAGCATAATAATAATATTAATAATAATAATAATAATAAAATTAATTTATTGGACAACTCATTATGACTGTCGACTTGTACTAAAGCACTAATCAAACATTAAACCACCTATATAAAGCTAATGGACAAAAGAAAGTGGAAACACTTTCCTTTTTTCTACACACTTCTATCATCTCCTTTATCACTCAAGCACCATCTCCATTAATAACCAGACATGAAGCTTTCTTTTATATGAACTCTCTCATTTTTCTACGGGTAGGATTAAGAAATGAAGAAGGGAAGCTCAATTGGATGCTAAGGAATGAGATTAAGTGGGAAATAGAGAAGAAAAAGAAAGACATGAGGGAGAATTTTATGAAGGGCGGTTCAGCCACTGTGGAGGATTTTGAAGGTAGATGTAACCTCTCATCCTTCATAAATTTTCATTAATTTTAAGGTGGGATTAAGCATCTTTTGCTTTGAATTTAGAGGAATTGAATCAAATTTGTGAAATTTCAGTTTTTGGAATTTAATTAAAAAAATTAATTAACATTAATCGAATTAATTGCTTAAATGGAATGAATTTATGATAATTGAATGAAAAGGAGATTATTGGGTGAATATAATAACTAGACGAATTTAAAAAAGGATAGAATTAAATTACATAAGTTGTGACTTAAGAAGGAACAACTGGAAAGTTATATAAATTAAACAATTTTACACATAATTTAATTACCAAACAAAATAGGAGAGTTTCTTTAAGAATATACCTAAATTAAAAAGAAATAAGTTATATGAAAGTGAATTTGAGAAACTTGACGAAAATAATTTTACTGTGACATGTAAAAGAAAACTTAGGATTGAATAAAATGATAGAAAGCATGTATTAAAGTGGATTAATTGAAGAGAGTATTAATAAAAAAAAAAAAAAAGGTTTAAAACTTATAGAAAATAAGATAAGGAACATAAGAAAAAGAATTTTATTAAGGGCTGTTTGGGATTGAATTTCGGAAAAGCGTTTTTTAGAAAAAAAAAGTTTGTATTTTTAATGTTTTTTAGTTTTAAAAATTACTTTCGGTATAAGCAAATAAATAAATATTTTTTCAAAAAATAGATTTGAAAAAAACAGTTTATAAAAAAATAAAAAAAACTAGTCAATTAAATGAAAAAAATTCAAAACTTACTTTTAGAAATACAACAGCAATCTCAAACACTCATTAACTTAATCACTAGATGAATTATTGTGAAATTTTAAATTATCTATGTTAAGCATACCTCAGTTAGAGAGGCAACCTTAGAGGGACAATGAGGCAAAGAAGGACTAGAGGGAGGAACTTATTCTAGTAAAAGATTTATGCATGCTTCTTGGTAACTGTTTTCATCTTATATTCCATTTATTTGAATTATTTATGTTATGAATGATTATTTTGACTATTACTTGTATGATCTATGGCTTCTATAAATTAAAAAACTGCAAATAATTGTATTTTCTCAAAGGACTTGCTTGATTTGTAACTGGAGGTTTAAATGCTATTAGATGTATAAGAAGTTGTTCTCACTGTAGTAGTAGTAGTAATAATAATAATAATAATTAATTAAGCCAGTACCATACTTGATCTAGAACTAGTAGGTAGACAGATTGACATATCAATTAGGGAACTGTAAAGCACGAATAGAGTCATGATACTAATATTTTATATGTGCAAATGCACCAGGTTTGATATATGGTAAACGCACAGCGTCAAAATATTGTTATGTAGGCACCTAGTTATTCACCGTTAAGCTGCATTAGCAGTTGAGACTACAAGAGTAGTTAAATCTCTCATGTATTCCTAGTTCTGATCTAAAGTATTATTGGCGATATATTAGATTGAAATCATTATAAGCCAATATTTGAATAATTATTTTTTATATAAATTATAACTAATGTTGCTAACAAACTGTACATTGAATCTCTTATTTGCTTATAACTTTTCATATTTTTATTTCTATTAATGATGTATCATATATTAAATTTATTTTGCTGAATTGTATTATTTTGAAATTATATTGTCAAGAAGTATGCATCATTAAGTAAAATGCATTGTCAGCAAGTCTTATATAATACATAACTAAAAAGCCAAAAGAGTAGAATATCTAAAAATAGTTATTAGAAGATTGTAGATAAAGTTTATCAGAAAGTGTAGTGAATCCCGCTACAAAGGAATAGCAGTAGATTACCAGATTGTTGATTTTGTTTGGTTGATTTTGTTTTATGTCATTTCTTTACTTTTGATATTTCATTTTGTATGTAAATATATTTAGCTTTGAAAATATTAAGAAAATTAAAAGATATCATTATCTACAAATTGATTTGTAAATTTAGGCATAAGATTAATGTAGAAATTATTGCAATGCATACTTTTGTCATTGTATGCATAAACTTTGAAAAGTATAGGAAAAAAGCTCTATTGATATGAGTTTTAATAATATTTGATAATTTATTGAGTTAATACAAGTCACAAATGGCTTGAAATAGTTGAGATTAATTTGGTGAAAATATATTGTCTACAGATTTTCTAAACGGGTGCTTCGGAAAAGTCCATAAAATAGGCAGTACAATACCGAATTTTCAATAAAATTGATAGTTATGGATTAATAATAGAAACTCATAAAATTAGGTTAAATAGTAAATAATTATATATAACTTATTTAATCATGACTTAAACATTGATTTAGTTATGGTAATTAGAGTATGACACGTAATATCGTCTGACATGCCGTTATATGGTAGAGTGATATGGTGTTACACAATCCATCCATATATTTTAGCGACATTTAATGAATTTTCTATTACTTATCATAAAATTACTAAACTTTTTTTTATCACATAGAATTACTAAATTTTATTTTAATTTCACAAAAATTATATCTGGTGAATTGGTAATTAGAATGATGAAGTGGTGCATGATGTGACAACTGGAATAATCCAACGTCACCTACCACATTAGTTATAATGCCACATCAGTAAAAATGTCACAACATATGCCACACTCCAGTCGTCGTGTGGCAAACCTAAAGTAAAATGATGACATATCATGATTAATTTCGTCATTGATCACTGAACTTTACTGCACTTATCGTAAAATCTCTAAATTTTTATTGTAAAAAATTAAATTTTTATTTGCATTTCACTTAAATAATTTTTGATTAAATTTGTGAGTAAGCAATAGGAAATGAAAAATATGACTTGCTAGGAAAAAACCAACAATAGGAAAATCCATTTAGACTTGTATTCAATAATCACTTAACTAACGTTAGCAGTTGTAGAAGAGAAATCAGTTGCAAATCCAACACTACTAGGAGTAATTGCACTAATGGTCACTAAATTTTGTACGAGTTGTCATAAAATTATTAAAGAATTTTTCATCCTAAACAAAATCATAAAACTTTATTTTCATTTCACTTAAATCATTCCGATCAATATTCCAGTATAGGTAACTGGATAGCTAATGTGGCGGCCGATATGATGCCAGATTTTGCCAAGTCAACTGCCACCCATCGTCCATGTCATCAATTTAAAAAAAAATTTTACCATATCAACTGCCATATGACAACACATTTGGAAAAAAATATTTATTTTACAAACGGTCACTGAACTTTGATTCATTTGTCTCAAAATCATTAAACTTTTTTTTAATCCCTAAAAAATGACAAACTTTATTTTTAGTTCACTTATATTACTTCTAACCAAATGTGATTAATAGACAACTAAAAATCTGAGTTGGTAGTTGATGTGACACTTTATTATTCGCATGAACTCCATAGCCATTAACTCCAACAACTTGATTCATCTTCTCTTGGGCAACTGGCTTGGAAAATTGGGGTAACTTGTCTAACACTATCAAAGAAAATCCCATTGTCAAAGCCAACATGAATCATGATTTTTGATACAGAAAACAACAGATTCAATTTTTTGACAAAAGTCCAATGCTACATCCACAACCAAATAAGAATTTTGGTTGTCTATTCATCAAATTTGGCCAAAAGATAAAGAAAAATAAAGTTTTGTTACTATTTTAGAACAAAAAAAGAGTTTACTGATTTTACAGCAAATAAAGCAAAATTTAGTGATCATTACAAAAATTAACTCTAACATATTATTCATGATATGCCATGTGATAGCCAACATAACATGTTTTTTTTAAAATTGTTGATGCGACAGCTAATATGGAAGAATTTGCGCGTTATGTTAGCTGTCATATCAGATTTCCAGTTACCTATATCAAAAAATTGGTCAAGAGTGATTTAAGTGAAATGGAAACAAAATTTTGTGATTTTTTTTGGACGAAAAATTCTTTCATGGTTTTATGACAATTCATGTAAAGTTCAGTGACCATTAGTGAAATTAACTAAAAAACATCATGTTATCAGAGCCACTACGAATAATGATTTATGAAAAAGGGGACAACATATTCAAATTTAGTTGGAAGTTACTTTATGAGAAATAAAAGCAAATATTTGTTTTTTACAAAAAAAAAAATTAGTGATTTTATGACAAGTGAATTAAAGTTCAATAATCACTAATGAAATTAATCATGACACGTCATCATTCTTCTGTTGGGTCTGCCATATCACGCCCATAACATAGGCTTAGTTGATAACAATGTTTATTGAAGTATTTTTGGGATAATTAACACTTAAGCACAAAATATATTCAAATAAAGGTGTTTTCGAGAGTTGTGACTGTGTCATGGCCTTAACACTAAAGTGTCATAACCGTGACAGTCGAATAGCTCAGGAGTATATATACCTTTCTTTCTCCTATTTTTCACCATTCACTCGTTTAAGTCGCCCCTTTTAAAAAGAAACCTTAGAAATCATCTTCTTCTGCTTTCTTAACATTAACCCCACACCATATACACCCAAACACCTGAGAGAATCATTATTAAGTTGAAGAAATTCTTCTTCAAAGTGTGATTTGAGAAGAAAGAAGAGAATTTGTGAAGGAAGAAGGAAGATCAAAGAGACTCAACACCAAACCTGGTTTTGAGGTGTTATCTAAGAGGATTTTGGTAAGATTTACACTACCTTAACCTCATGGATCCTTGATTTTTGTCTAATTTCTCCTTCTTTCAAAAGAGAACCCGAAAATTGATCACAAAAAGGGGATATGGCCAAATTGGGATTTTTAGAGGGAGAACTTGTAAGATAATGATTAATACAAGGATAAAAAAAGTAATCTTGAACTAGTGTGTGGGTTTTAAAACACACATTCGGTTCGAATCATGGAACTTAGGATTTATAGTTTTGATTTATGGCCTTATAAGTAAAAGAAGGGGGTATTGATGTATTATGTATATGTAGGAGCTCTTCGAGACCCTAAAGGCAACCAACAAGGAGGAGGGGGAGCATGAGTTTGAGAAAAGAACAAGATTTTAGTGGGGTTCTAAGGTTCATATACTATAATACCTTTCCTTGCATTTGTGGTATGATTTGTGAATTGTATGCATGATTGGCACGTAAATGAAGTGATATAAATGATTAAATTTGTATAAGATATATGGTGATGCCATAAAATTCTAATATATGTATTATATGTAAAGTTAGTTGTGTTATTAATGAGGAATGAAATCAAGAGGATAGTCTTGATGTGTGTGGCTTGTACCAATTGTGAATAAAATAGGAGTTGAGTCTAACTATGACATTAAATGCACCCAAGTTAAAAGAAGCAAAAATATGGATTTTAATGCATAAGTATGAAGGGTATGAGTTAAACATAGGAGGGTTAATTTGTGGATATGAGTCCAATACGTATATGATTGTGTTTAAGGCATGGAAAAAATGATAGATTGCATGTTGTAGCCGAGTTTGGTGACTAACCAAACGATATGACTTTATATGTGGTTTTGAGAGCTTGAATAAAGTGTTGGATATTGTTGAAAACTGCTAATTGCCTAGATTCACGGCTCTAACAAAGAGTCATAGTCATGACACTTTTGCTCAAGGAAGACAATAGCCTTCATGCCTAAGGTCAAGACCAGACCAAAAGTGTCACGGCTGTGACACCTTTCATGCTTAAGATATAGAAGTTTTCACACCTATGGTCACGACCAGTCATATGTGTCACAACCGTGACATAGGCAAAATGATGTTATGTGATTCTATTTTCAACTTGTATTTTTGCTATGCTTCGAGATATGTTTTGTATGCTCTTGGCTACTATGAAATACTAGAAATGAGATGTTTGAAGTGCCTCCTAGGGTTGAACAATAGCATAACTCCTTACAATATTAAAGATTGAGCTTCTGAGAGGACAATGCTTTAAGATTCGAAGCTGAAGCCTCTAAGAGGTCAATGCTTCTATTTACAACCATAATTGCTCAAGTCTTTGAAAGATCAATGCATAATGGCTAAATGTCACTACTAGTTCAATTTCATGGAATTGTATGATGTTTTGTGAATGCGATTAAGCTGATTGTTTGGTTAATATGATTCTTTGCATGCCACTTATTTATGTATTTCCCATGCATTTTTAATTATAGTACTATTGTATACCACTAAGCAATTGCTTAACGTAGGAGTGTTTGTTGTCTCTTATGTAGTAGATGAACAGACTTGCTAGAAGGGCTACAAATAGCCCAAAATTCAGAGTCCACAGAAAGATCTTTGAGGTACAAGTCACATAGTAACCTTTTGTAAAGTCTTATCATTTTTATCCATGTCAATTATAACTTGAACATTTGGGTTTTATGTTTTATGACTCTTTTATGGGCTAAGTACTCTTGTAAACCATGTTTTGTAAACTTTAAGATATTTTGTTATATGTCATGAACAAATCTAATGATTTCTTAAAGTTAGACATCATGGCCATGATGCACACCATCATTTTTAAAAGTTTTGATTTATTTGCATTTTCATATAGATGTTTGGTAACTTGTCTTTGTGTAGTTCGGAGAAATCTTGACTATATGAAGGGATGTTACATTTGTTAGTATCAGAGCCTGATTTAGGTGATTTTGGACCAATAAGCCTTTAAGAAGTGTAATGTATATGTTAATCCAGTACCCTATGTGCTCTGATTTATTCTATGTTTTTCGTGATGTAGGATTGTTGATGGATTACTCTAACTCTGAGGGTGAATATGAGAACAACCATTCTTTCGATTATGAGGCTCCACCTTACACAAGTTTAGCCAGTGATGCTGGACATATTACAACTTGACTGTACCTCATGAGGCCACTGCTTCAGCTAGTCAGGCACATCTACCATTTAAGCAATAGATGACTAATCTTTTAGAGAAGATAACTCAGATTGTGCCTACACCTCCTCCACCATCTCAATCCAAGATGCAATTTGACAAGTTGAGGAAGTTTGGAGCTACTGTCTTTTTAGGAAAGAGAGAGGATGATCCTGTAGTTGCAGAGTTTTAACTTAAAAATCCGAGAGAGTATTTGAGCAACTTTTGTGCACAGATGATCAAAAAGTGCTTTATGCAATCTCCTTTTTACAAGAGCATGCATATGATTAGTAGAAAGCCATGATGAGGAGACCATAAAGTCAAAAACCACCTACTTGGGAATTCTTTATAGGCGAGTTCCACAAGAAATATGTGTCAAGCTTCTACACTAATCTAATGAAGAAAGAATTCTTGAATCTTTAGCAGAGAACACTTATTATGGCAACTATGAGAAAGAGTTTACTAGACTTAACAAGTATGCAGCGGGTCTTATAGGCATAGAATCCAATCAATGCAGAAGGTTTGAAGATGGTATGAATCAAGATATGATGTTTATGGTTGCCTCTCATAGGCTGCGGCGCCCCACCTATATAATAGTAATAATCTCATTATATAAGTGAAATGCCGCTAAATGAACTGGATAAAACAATTTAAACAAAAAAATTTTCCATACCACTACAATAATTGGTTTATGATATACAAGCCTCATATATATCCATGTATACGACATTGTATCAAAATATACAACATATACTTTTTTTCCTTTATACAAACCAAGTCTACTAGCCCAAATGCATGTCCATATACAAATACAAAAGATGATATCATGGACCTACAAACTGGTTTTAAATGTCTTATATGATATTGGGCTCTTCCTTTACTTTGTCAACTTCTCAAAATCTACTATATACAAGCTCTTGAACCTGTATGAGAAAAACTCATATATTAAGCCATTTCTAGCTTGGTGGTACCTATAAGCATTGAAGTTCTCTCATGCAGTCATATACATGCACGACATATATCACATAATATAATTCACAAACAATGTGTACATGCATATCTATAAAAGAATAAACATACGAAAGCATACTTATCACATATCCACATCATACCTTGACTTACTATTTATTAATCAAGTTATCAAAGTAAATCTCATCCATTAATATCAGCTAATTAGCCTAAGCCTCATTCCTAGACTATCAGGATACGGGGTGTGAAATAAGGGGACTCTCGGAGCTAAAGTCATCCTAATCACCATAATCTTAAGTCAAGAGTGTGCACGGAGCTTAAGCCAATTTGATTGAGTATAACATCATTTATATAATAGGATCAGGAGCGCTCTTGGAATTAAAACCAACATGTCCTTAATTATATCCATATCTGTACGTACCACTTATCCCTTTAATTATGCACCATCTACCCTAAATTAGTCCATATGCTGAGAAATGGGCAATCAAAGCATATATCTTTTACTTTTATCTTGAATTCATATGCCATGATCGATATACATCACATTTAATCACATTCTCAAAATATATTTATGTTAATAATCATGTAAGGAATATTGGTATACTTTAATCATGTTTATCCATCATAAAACCACATAAAATTTGCATAAGACGATGTCATGGGTGTGACACTTTGAGTCATGGGCATGACTCAAGTTCAAGTGGTGAACCATTTTGCCTCATTTTGGATCATCCGTCATAGGCATGACTCTTATAGTCACGAGCATGACTTTGTTGCTTCTCAATTTTCCAAGTTTTAAACCTTTCTTTCGAGGCATATAACACTCATATATTTATAACTAACCAATCTTAATCAAATTTCACATCTTTCAACAACATTTCATTGTTCATAATCATGCCCAACATGTTCAATTTTTACCCATTTATACTTCCAAACATGTTACTACATATACTTAACAACTCCTAAATGTATATAAAATCATACAACTGTTTCCATCATAAATATGTCATAATACATAATTTCTTTATTTAAGCACACCATTACACAATCAACACACATAAACTTGCAAAGCAGCGAACTAAAATGCATATATATACAAACCTTAAAAGAGTTTCACCAACAACCAAGCTAAGGGGTTTATCTACCCTCCTTGTTGGTTACCTTCCTCTTCCACTTATTTTCCTATAATAAACATAACCATAAATCAAGTTTTAAGTCTATGAAAATATGACAAAACGTAAATCTAACCCATGCTCCCTATACTAAGGTTATTATGCATAATTTTAACTTAATCTCATGGTTTCTTACTTTCCACAACTTCAAAGAACACATATCTACAGATAATCTTAACACCTTTATTCTCAACAAACCCAACTTCCAATAGACTTTCATCTAACCACAACAAACTCACCAAACAACCTCATAGTCATGGTAAAGAGATGGAGATATCATGTTTTCTTACCTCTTAAAGGTAGAAAACACCTCGGATCATAAAAGAAACTGAGCTTCCTTCTTGCTCCAACTTTCTCTCTCTTCCAACTCTTCTTTTACTTGATAATCCTTCACTTCTTTGCTTAATTTTAGTTTTAATCATAGTTTTGGTATTTGATCACTTAAAAACTCATGGAGAAGTGCTAGGATAATGTCTCTAGGTCGGAAGGATCGTTTCTTGGGGTTTCATGGTTGGTTTTTTGGAATAAAATGGAGAATGGCAGTGCAACTTCTATTTATAGCATTGGAGTCACGGACGTGACTATCTAATAACCTACAAACCACATCAAAAAGTCAATGTTTATCCACATGCTCGATAGTAACAGGTGTAACTATCTCATATCTTGATTTCTCACTTTATTTTAACCTTTAATTCAATTCTAAAGTTAAAATTCTTTAATGTACCATTCATATAGCTCAAATATACCACTCATATACCCATCATATGTCACATACTCATATTTCAACTAAGCCCTACTTAATGGCTGTTACATAGGTATATTGACTTTATAGCTTTGATGGCCTCAACCCTTAGTGTGGAGAAGGTGAAGCTAGATAGAGAGGCTAGAACCCATACCGGAAGGGACCTTAAAGGTCAATTAGTAGGAAACTAGATAGTTTCCAGTAAGAGAGCACAAACCAATACTAGATATTCTCAAGGTAAGGGCTAGAGTCAGAGCAAGAACCAGTCTTTCTACTATAAGAGCAGATTCTCTCAGTCTATCTCAGTGGCAGCCAGGACTTAGGCCGTTCCATCCAAGGACACCTTAGCACCCATATGCTCACATTGTAATAAGGGCCATAAGGATGAATGCTGATAGAAGCCTACCTCCGATGTGAGGGCCAAGGATCATCTTAAAAAGGATTACTTTAAAGGCAATAGTTCTGCCTAACATAGATACAAGGCTCAGTTCAAAACCCAGCCAAGAGTCTGGGAAATAGAGGAAGGCCTAGTCAAGCAATTTCAGAGTCTGTGAACCGACCTAGACCCAGTAGAGCACTTGCCAAATCCTATGCCATGAAGGCCGAGGAGGATCAGGAAGCTGTAGATGTGATCATTGGTATATTTCCTATCCTTGACTCAAATTTGGTTGCACTTATAAATCTTGGTTCTACCCATTCATACATATGTACCAATACACCCACTCTAGATAGTATGATAGCAGAAAAGTTAGACTATGACGTTAAGGTGACCAACCCTTTGGGCCATAGCACAGTGGTAAATAAAATGTACAAAGAATGTTTGGTAATCATCCAAATGAAGAATTTTCTTGCAGATTTGATTGAGCTTCCATTTTGAGAGTTTAATGTCATCTTAGCATGGATTGGCTTTCTAGATACAGGGCAATGATGGATTATTGTTCCAAAATCGTTACTCATAAGGTTAAGGACTAAGAGAGTGTGGTGATCAAGGGTGAAAGTCTTCCTCAGCTTTCCGATATCATTTTTATATTGAAAGCTAAGAGAATGATATGAAAAGTTGTATAGCCATCTTAACTTATATTTTTGACACCCATCAAGAGAGCCCAAATTTGGAGAAAATTCATATTGTGAATGAGTTTTCTGATGTCTTCCGTAAAGAACTACCAGGCTTGCCGCTAAAGAGGGAAGTGGAGTTTCCTATTAAGCTCACTCTTGGTACAACTCATGTCTCTATTTTGCAATAAAGAATGGCACTAGTAGAATTGAAGGAATTAAAAGCATAACTCCAAGAGTTACTTGACAAGGGCTTCATACGACCTAGTATATCACCATGGGGTGCACTAGTCTTATTTGTGAAAAATAAGGATGGATCCTTGAGATTTTGTATCGACTATCGATAATTGAACAAAGTGACTATTAAGAATAATTACCCCTTACCTCGCATTGTTGATTTATTTGATCAATTAAAGGAAGCATGATTGTTCTCTAAAATTGATCTTAGATTGAGGCATCATCAATTAAGAATCAAAGGTATGAACATCCTGAAGACAACTTTTAGAACAATGTACGATCATTATGAGTTCCTAGTGACAGCTTTTGGATTAATAAATGCCTCGACAACATTTATGGACTTAATGAATCGCATCTTTTGACCTTATCTAGACCAATTTGTAGTGGTATTTATTGATGACATTCTTGTCTATTCCAAAGATAAAGAAAAACATGCCAAATATATGAGAATTGTATTACAGACCTTACGGGAACATTAGTTGTATGCCAAGTTGTCTAAGTGTGAATTTTGGCTTGATTAAGTGATCTTTTTGGGACACATTATATCCTCTGAGGGAATCCAGGTGGATCCGAGTAAAGTTGAAGCAATTTTGAATTGGAAACATCCTCAAAATGTGACTAAAATCAAAAGCTTTTTAGGTTAGCGGGATATTACAAACATTTTGTTAAGGGGTTTTGCATCCTTGTTGCACCATTGACCAAGTTGTTAATGGGATGACAAGTGTCAAGCCATTTTTTATTGTTTGAAGTCTATATTGACCGAAGCACCATCCTTACCCAACCTATTCCTAGAAAGGACTTTGTGATATATAGTGATGTATCACACAATGTGCTAGGGTGTGTGCTCATGTAGGAGGGCAAGATGATAGCCTATGCCTCTAAATAGTTGAAGCAACATGAACTCAATTACCTGACTCAAGATTTGGAGTTGGTGACTATTCTATTTGCTCTTGAGATATTGCACCATTATTTGTATGGGGAAAAAATCCTACATCTGTACCGATCACAAAAGTCTCAAGTATCTTCTGACACAAAAGGAATTGAACTTGAGACAAGGAAGATAGATGGAGTTGATAAACAATTATGATTGTGTTATTGACTATCATCCTAGAAAAGCTAATGCGGCAGCTGATGCCTTAAGCTGAAAAATCTTAACAGAGCTTCACATTAGGCCTACCTTAGATAAAGAGATTGAGGAAGCTTAGAGCTAAGATATGGAATTACAGAAAATAGTTGAGTCCATATAAAAGAGGGAGAGACCCAAGTATGGAATTGATGTTTAGGGTAGCCTATACTATCATGATAAGCAATATATACCAAATGTGGGAGGTTTGAAGTTGCGAATTTTGAAGAAAGCTTATGAAACCATGTACACCATGCACCTAGGTAGCAACAAGATGTATTAAGACTTGAGATATAGATATTGGTAGCCATGTATGAAAAATGATATTATAGAATATACTTCGAGATGCCTGACATATCAATAAGTCAAGGCCGAACATCAAGTTCCATCTAGTTTACTCCAATAGATAATCATTCCTGAATGGAAGTGGGAGCTTATCACTATGAATTTTGTGGTGGGTTTACCTATAACACCAAAGAAATATGATGTTGTATGGGTGATTATAGACATACTCACTAAGTCTGTATATTTCTTGCCTATTAGGTGAGACTACACTTTGCACAGGTTGGAGATTTATGTGCATAAGATTGTTAAACTTCACGATGTGCCAGTGTCTATCATATCTTATAGGGATTTGAGATTCACTTCTCAATTTTGGAAAAGTTAGCAAGCAACATTGGGCACTAAGCTCAACTTTAGTGAGACTTTTCACCCTCAAACTGATGGACAATTAGAAAGAGTCATTCATATCTTGAAGGACGTGATGAGAAGTTGTGTTATCAAGTTTGAGAGTAGTTGGGAGCGATATCTTCCATTAATGGAGTTTAATTACAACAACAGCTACCAATCAAGTATAGGCATAGTGCCTTATGAAGCTTTATATGGCAAAAAATGTAGAACTCCCTCATATTGGACAAAGTTTAGCTAGCGAAAGTTAGTAGGCCCCGAACTGATTTAAGAAACTGAAGAGAAAGTCAATCTCATACAAGAAAGACTTAAAATGGCATCTGATCGCCAAAAGTCTTATACAGATTGCATATCGGCTTACATTGCCTCCAGAATTGAGTAAGATTATAGTCTTTCATGTTTCCATATTGAGGCGGTATCAATCCTACCTGACTTATATTAAGCTCTAGAGGTTCGACACGATCTCACTTATGAGGAAGAGCCAATGGAAATTTTGGCTCGAGAAACAAAGGAATTAAGGAACAAAAGAGTCCATCTAGTTAAAGTGCTATGAAGGAACCATTTAAAGGAGGAAGCAATTTGGGAAAACGAAGAGATCATGAAAGCTCAGTATCCCCAACTTTTTCAGCATGAAACGCCAAGTAAAAATTTGAGGATGAATTTTCTTTAAGGGGGAGGGAGTTGTCACGCCCACAACATGGGCATCGTTGATAAGAATGTTTAATTGAAATATTTTTAAGGTAATTAGCACTTAAGCACAAAAGAGATTGAAATAAAGGTGTTTTCAGGAGCGGTGACTATGTCACAACCATGACACTAAAGTGTCATGACAATGATAGTCAAACAGCTCAGGAGTATATATACCCCTCTTTCTCCTTTTTTCGACCATTTACTTATTTTAGCCGTCCCTTTTGAAAAGAAACTCTAGAAATCATCTTTTTCTCCTCTCCTAACACTAAACCCATATCATATACACCTAAACACTTGAGAGAATCATCATCAAGTTGAAGAGATTCATCTTTAAAGTGTGATTTGAGAAGAAAGAGGAGAATTTATGCAAGGGAGAAGGAAGATCAAGGAGTCCCAACACCAAACCCAACTTTGAGGTGTTATCTAAGAGGATTTTGGTAAGATTCACACTACCCTAACCTCATGGATCCTTGATTTTTGTTTGATTTATCCTTCTTTTAGACGAGAACCCGAAAATCCATCACAAAAAGGAGATATAGTCAAAATCATGATTTTTAAAGGGAGAACTTGTAAGAAAAATGTTAATACCAGGATAAAAGAGCAACTTGAACTAGTATATAATATGACATTTTTGCTGATGTGGCGACATTGTGACTATTGATATGGCATTATAACTGATGTAGCAGTTGATGTTGGATGATTCCGGTAGCCACATCATTCGCCGCCTCAACATTTCAATTATTAATTGGAGATAATTTTTGTAAGATTAAAATAAAATTTAGTAATTTTTATGTGACAAAAATTTTTAATAATTTTATGGCAAATGATAAAAAATTTAATAACCGTGGATGTAATTAACTGACTATATTAAAGCACTTCTATGTTCTATAATAAAAAGATAAAAATTATGAGTCCAATATGTTAAAAATTTCAGGAAAATACATTTCATACTCTTTTATTTTCGAAAAAGATTTTTTAACGCCCTTTTTAAATTTGAGACTTTTAAACTTTTTTATTAAATTAAAAAACATTTTTACTATCTATTTTCTCTCTCTTTGAATAAATGACAACTTTTGTGGCTTGCATTTAAATCATATTTCTTCTTCCAATTTTTAAGTTTCTTATTATTTTTGCAGTCCATATTTATATCTTTTTTGTCTTCCTATTCATTTTTATAATTGCTGTCATTTCCTTATTATGTGTCATCTCGTTTGCAGTATTTTTATCCTTCTATTCTTCTTAATATATATATATATATATATATACAATATATTTTATGTATATATATTGTATTTTATATTCTAATTTGAATATATTTCATGTATATGTACGTATATTTTATGTATATATATATATATATTTATATATTATAATTTAAATATACTTTATTTGTACATTTAAAAATTATGAATAAAATATATGTTATGAATATTATTTTTAGATAGTATTTATTGTAGACAAAGATTCTATTATAGGATAGGAAAAATTGCAAAATTTTAGGAATGTTGATAGTTATTTTAAATTAAAATTTGAGATTTGAAGAGAGAGATTGAAAGTTTGAAAAAAGCGTTAAAAAGATACTTGGCTGAGGAAAAAACTTTGTTTTGGGAGGAGATGATTTTCAGCTTAAGAAAGTAAAATTAAATAGTAAATAGAGCCTTTGTCAAAATACCTACAAATTTTAATTAAAATTCTAATAAAATAAGTCGCAGAATTTCAAACTTAAGAATGCGGGTTTCCTTTTATCCTCAGGCAATCTGTCATTTAACTATGTGATAGACCAATCACAGTTGAAATTAGCCAGAATCACAACACTATGATCTCCCCATTTTACTCAATTCTCACCATATCCGATTTTGGATTGAGTGATTTTAGATCAGAGGTTTTGCATAGTCTATGGATTTATGGAGAATTCCTTATCTACCATAATATTTTATTTTTTAAGAATTTGATTTCTCTCTTTTTAGGTAGAAAAGTCCAAAATTTATAAATTTTGATCAATGAGAAATTGTTACAAGATTTTTTTATTCCAAAATTGTCTATAATAAATTAATAATATTCTAAAACTATATTTAATCCTGAAAAAGAAAAAAAAAATTCTTTTAATTTCAACTAATTGCCTTATTATTATTATAGTATTAATATGCATTAAATTATTAGTAAAAAATATTTTTAGTAATGTAATTAAATATTATAACGTATAATTTTTTTATTTTTTTTATTTTTCAACTCTTAAAATAACTTATTTTATTTTTAAAATTTTTAAGTATATAGTGGAATTGATTGCTTATACTTAATTTAAATCATCAATATTTAATAAATGATAAAATTGAAAATTAATTATTAAATCTATGAATTGTAGTTATTGAATAAAATAAAAGTGTAAGGACAATTACATCATCAATAAAGACAATTACATTATTTATTCATAAATTTTATAGTCAAATCAAATGATAAAATTTTTAAAATTTATGAATTTTACAATCTATAAATTTAAAATTCATAGATTTTATTAAAATCCATGAATTTCTGTTACAAATTTTCAAAATGTAGATTCTGTGTTACGAGTAAGTGATGTATGTCATGAGCTCGTGACAAGTTATCAAAGAGTAAGTCTCTATCACGTCCATGATGAGTGTCATGAGCAAATTACGATTTTCAATAGCTAAGTTACTATCATGGATACGACAGGAGTCACGAGGTCGTGACGATTGCAATTCCTGAAAAGATTTGATCATGTATCACATACATATAATGCAGCGGAAAATAAAAATTTTCAAAACCTGAATCAATGGATTATAAATGTGCCAATTAAAACTAATTTAACCAAAGAAAATTCAAAATTTATGCCTTTATAATTTCTTGATTTTTCTTCAACTTCTCACCTTGTTGGGTTTTAGCAAACCACAACAATCCAATCTTAGATTGTTTCTAACAATATCCACGCGAAGATGAGAGGATGAAACCACTAGGGAGATGGCTTGAACATACCTCAAAGTGCTAGCAATGGTGTATGTTCATATGAGAAGAAAATTAAACTCTTTAATTTTCTTGTTGTCTCCAAAAATTTT